>JADHZB010001612.1:0-120952 GCA_015657535.1 Nephromyces sp. MM_2019
GTGTGTGTGTGTGTGTACCCTTACGAACAATTAATCTCCCTACAGTTTGAAACTAAGCACATCCAGATTTTTCGCTGGAACAGCTTTTATGATGAAATTTTGGCGGCTTGGAATTGAAATTCAATTTGCTGAGCTTCAGCATTCACTTCATCTTCATCGCCACTTTCTTTTGCTCTCTTTTTCCACCCTAAAAATCCTCCTCTTTCCTTTTCTCCAATAAGTTTCCCTCACAAGCAAATCAGCTGCTTAAAGAAGCTACTGTGTGTGTGCGAATTACCTTCTGCTCTGCCTTGTCTCGGATTGAGCAGGTATTCAATACTATAACGTTTGCTTCTTTGCTGTTTTCTGTTTCCAGCATGCCGACACTTGTGAGAGCTCCAGAGATTCTCTCGCTATCAGCCTGAGGACACACATACAGAAGCCTTTTTTCCAAGCAATACACGCTTAACGAGGCAGTAGATACACTCAATCAACCGAAAAATCACACATAGATTGGTAGATACTATACACACACACACACACACACACACACACACACATAAATAAATAAAGCAACCACCGGTAGGTAAGATGAACATACAAATAGAGCTATAACTACTAGGCTAAATACACAAACCCACCTTGTTCATCTGGCATCCCATAGTGTTGACAAAATATCTCTTCCTCTTCTTCATATCTTCAGCACACTTTTTCTCTCGAGAAAAAACATCCGAAAAAGCAAATTCTTTTGCTGAAGAAGGCCGAAAGCTGAGATTCTCCTGAAGAAGAGGAGAACTCACTAAAGGCCCTGCTTTCTCAGCACACGCAAACACACTCCTGTGAAAGTTTTGTAGTGCAAGCTGTTCCCTGAAGATAATTTCAGCCAAATAGAAAGAGGAAAAAAAGGGTATATACGTGTGTGTGTGTGCATCTAAGAGATGAGGTAAAGGAGTTATAAACTAAGAGAGAAAAAAACAAGACTAACGCTTGTGTGTGTGTGTGTGTGTGCGTGTGTGAGTGTATACTAAAGGTTCGTCAGCCCACACACATTGCTATTGATGAAGTACAAGGGCACACATAGCAGAATAAACTAGTCAGAAAACGGGACACATACAAGGATTATCCGAACAGCACACACACAAGCCTAACTCAACGAAATGGCACACACAAAATGGAATTCTACAGATTAAACACACACACACCACTTCCACGCGCACACACGCACACAACCTTCCACCACCTAAGCTAGGCTTCAACCCCCCACCTCAAAGCTTCTAGGCCGGAATTGCTCAACACTCCTCTCCCAGGCAGCCTCTTCTTCGATGAAGATTTGACGACTTTCATCTTCACAAAAATATCGTTAACTCGAATCAAATGCCACCCTAAAATCGACTTTATCAGGGCAAAATCTCCGGGTTTTCTCTTCATCTTCAAGGAGAATATGAAGAGGGAGGAGATGAAGAAGGAAATGAAGGGGATTAAGAGGAGGGTGAAGAAAAACACGAGAAAGTGAAGAAGAAAAAGCAGTAACCGCAAAGATGGCAACAAAGCAACTCTACACGCATAGATGTGAGCACACACAGCGACAAACACTATCGCACACACACATACATACACACGAGAAGAAGCAGCAGTACTCACTCTGCTCAGATCCTGTACAACACTAGCCGGTAGGACTTCGAAGGAGCTAAAGAAGTCTAAAGCCTCGCAGCTGGCTTCCCAGAGGTTAACCCATCCAATAGTACCACCTCTGTCTCGTGTGTGCACACACGCAGAGATGTTGCTTGCTATCTCTGCAACATTGAGGAAGAAGATGACACTCTTAAGTCATGAAATATGCTTTTAAAGTAGATTAGCAGAAAAGCATACACACAAGTGGAGCATTTGTAGACACACACACAAGAGCTTATGGGGGCACACACAGAAATTCTTGTGGAGGCAAAAGTACTCATGCATACACACACACCTTCACACACAATAGCAGCTATAAACACATACTTTGAGACAAACCTAGGCACTCCCACATACCCACACACCCACGCACGCACACACACACACACACACCCACGTACATACACATTTCCACACATACACAATTCTCTGTGCATATATGCACACAGCATATAAGAAACGCATATACGATGCGAATAATAGTATTCAACACACACACACACACACACCACCGTCTAATTTTCAATACAGAAGCCAGTTTGTGAGACAGGGAAAGTCGTTAGCATCTCATAAGGGGCATACCTTCAAAGCTGTAAGCTTCCTCTGCTATCATTCTTATCAGCTCTTTCCCCATAGATTCAGTCTATACGAAGAGATAAGCACGAGCACGCACATAAATACACACACGCATACACTCGCAATCGCGTCTTTCACATGCAAACTATCCTAAAAAGCACGCACACACACATATAAAAAGCCATAAAAAAACACACCATTGAATCACTGAAAAGCACAACCTAGGGAGTTCACCCAAAGAAAGGAGCAGCGATTTAACAAGCTATCAAACCACATACACAACACGTTTCACACACACACACACAGCAACGAGCAAGTCTTCAAGGTGTATAACCTCTGTCACTATGTGGGATAAGTGGACTGCAGATACCACCTCATTATATGCTTCCTCGAAGAGCCTTTTCCCATCATCTTTCACATCACACACTCCTCTGGTTGAAGAAGAAGCAGCCCGAAGAATCGCCAAGCTTCGATTTCGTAACTTCACCTGTTATAGCAGTGTGTATTAGTTATATGATCAAGGAATAAAGCGCGAAAAAGTGTGTATGGGGGTGATTTGGGGGGAGATAGTTTGTGGTTGTTTGGATAGTGTGTGTGTCTGGAAAGTTTGTGTGCGTTGGGCTAGTTTGTATGTGTTTGCATAGTGTGTGTTTGGAGGTTTTTTGTGTGTGGGATAGTTTCTTTGTGCTTGGATAGTGTTTGCCCGTGGGGATAGTGTGTTTACCAAAAATATTTTCTATGAGGCCTTTGCTGGCGAGCCCTCTGTGTGCACAAACCCTTCCTGTGCAGACACTTTGCGTGTGCGAATATCTGCACATTCTGTGCTAGCCTACAAGATCTTAGCATCAAAACCTGGCAAACAGCCATACACAGCTAGCTCGATTTCGCTAATACCTTCCCTCATACTCATTAAACTATACTTATTTGAGGGGAAAAAAACAAGCACTGAAGCTTGCCTGTGGTTAAACACACACGCACGAACACACACACGGACACACACGCACATAGATAGATTCGCCATTGTAAAGGAAAAAGCATCAGCATTATACAAAAGTAAAGTATATCTTCTTAGAAGATGGTAACTCATTATCTATCTTGAAACGTCAAAGCAGCAGAGTATACTGAAAATAAAATTAGAGCTGCAAACACACCATCATACCTAATAACTCATGCACACACACACACACACACACCATCATACCTAATAACACACTCAGAAAGACACAGAAACATACACCTAATAACTCGCTCGCACATAGATACACACACAGACATGCATGCCTAATAACTCACTCACACATAAACACACACCACACCCACCAGCATATCTAGCAACACACAAACACACACACCCACCAACACATAAACATAAGCGTCGACATATCAACACAAATAACTTCCACACACACAAACTATTGCCAAATCACATCCACACACACCAACACACCCACCCCTTAAGAAACTTCGCCCGGCTCACACGATACGGTTAACCCAAAATTATATCTACTTCCTCCAATACACACACACACACACACACAAATCTTCAACGATTGATAAGAAGGCTAGTCTTATACAACAAATTTAGGCAACAAGTTCTCAGCACTTCTAATGGGCTGGTGAAGGCAATGAAGAGGAGGGAAAAACCCCAAAATTCTGCTCATAAATGCGAGCCCTCAATAGAGTTTTCAAACTTGCACACATACGCAGGATTTAACATAGGAAACTTCGAAAAAATGAGCTTATAAGTTTGTGTGTGTGTGTATGTGCGTGCGCGTGTGTGCGTGCGTGTGTGTGTGGAGGCTCTGCTCTCTCCATAAGGAAATACTTTCTATTGCAGCAACATACACACGCACACAAGCATACACACACACCCGTAAATACATGCTAACGCAATCACACACACACACACACACACAAACACACACACTTGAACTTTGAAAAACATCCACAGCAGACTCTGAAAAGTGCCATAAAGCAGCATTTTCCGAGGCTTTCACCGGAAACCTCAGAAAATTCTTCAAGCATATAATACGGTGAAATGAGAGGACTCTACTGCATTAAGTAAAACCCACACATCGATGAGTGACTCACACACAGCTGACTGACATGCCTGACATAAGCACAAATGACCGACACACGCAAACACAGGTGAAATACCCAGTAATTCCAGCAAACTACACACAGCTGAGAAGTATGCAACTCACATATAATTCACGCACACACACAGCATTTTATTCGAGTTTTTAGTATCTAAGCATTTCTGAGACACTGCAGCTCCTCCTTCTATTAGCTAAAGGTGCAAAACCATCTCTTCACTCATTCCTCACAGAAATCCCACACACAACATGAAAAGGCAACACACATACTGAAGATAAAATGAAAAAGCATAACAGGAGGAAAACCTTAGCACATGCAAAGGCTTAGCACTGCCTCATAGTCAAACAGAAAAGAAAAGGAGCTCAGTTAAGTTGAGAAATGTAGCGTAGCAAAAAGAAGAAGAAAAAGAGGGAAAAGAAGATGCAACAGCAGAAAGCCGTAAAGTGAGAAAAATTAAGAGGAGAAAACAGCTTAAATGAGGAAGCTGCAGACGATATAAAGCTGAAACCCTCGTGTGCGGCTGCACACACGAGATCTTTCAAGATTAGGGCATCTTCTTCCCCCTGCTGCTCTCCTGTCAGAGGAGCATGATTCACACCACACACACCAACAAGAAACTCCACACACACCAACAGGTAGCACACACATACACTGAAAATTAGCAGGCAAGCTATAATGTGAACTTACACGATTCCTGGGAAAAATACATGTTCTTCGCATCAAATAGAAGGCACTCAAACGCATTCTCAATCATCCTAAAATCATTCACTCCACAAAGACAGCTATCGTGCTCATACTTCCACACAAACTCCCTCCACATCCACACACGCGCACTTACCTTCTCTCACTCATACTACCTTCAAGAAGTATCCACAACTACATAAAACGAGCATCTTCAAAAAAAAAGCCTTCACTTCATCTGTATGCCTTTACACCAACTAAATCTACCCTTCAACTATACCTAGAGCGTATGTGCGTGTGTGTGTGTGTGTCTATCTGTTTTTGTGTCTCTTTCTGCTGCTCTCTGATTCTCTCCCTCATTCACATTCACTCTACACACATCACTCCCCCTCACCCTCACGCCCACTCACGACTCCCCCTCACAGCCTCCACCAGTTTTTCCTCTTCACTCCCTTCTTTCGTCTCTGCCATATATTCCCACCTCCCCATCAATGGCAAACTCATCAAAATCGACTCAATACGAGCATTTGGTGTGTTTAAACCAAACTTTGTGCCTCTATCATAGAGAAGGTTGAATTCCACGTATCTACCCCTCCTGAGCTGCTGCCAAAGCTTTTGTTTCTCGGTAAAGGGTAGGCATATCCTACGCTTAAGTATAGGCAAATAACCCCCCAGAAAGCTCTGCATCACATTCAGCACAAACTTTTTGATTTCTCTCTGCTTGTTGAAGCGAAAAAGGTTATCAAAGAAGATGCCTCCAACGCCTCTATGCTCCTGTCTATGAGGCAAAAAGAAGTACTCATCACACCACTCCTTGAAGAGGGGGTAGCTACTCACTAGAGGGTGCTGATTGCAGCAGTTTTTGAGGGTTTTATGAAAGTGCTCGACATCTTCAACATAGAGATAGCTGGGAGAGAGGTCAGTACCCCCCCCAAACCACCAACACACAAGCTGAAGCGAATCAGGCTTTCCAGAGATTTTGGAGGGCCTAGAAATGAAGAGCTGGAAGAATCGAACGTTGCTGTGTATGGAGGGAGCGTGGGGGTTTGATGGGTGGATAACTAGGGAGAGACCAGAGGCGTAGAGCTTATACTTTGGGGGTTCTTGGGAGGTAGAAGATTCAGGGGTTTGGGGGGAGGAGTTCGTGGAGCTGGACGGCTGGATAGTGGAGGGCTGTTTACCGCCTGCTCGCCTCCACCACAATAATTTGCGCAAGAAGGAGAATCTCTGTGTACACTGGCTTTCAAATTGTTGTGCTATGTGGGTTTTTGGCGGGTTTGGGAAGTTGGTGTGTGCGGAAATTTTTGGCAAAGCTGTGTGCTTGGGGGAGTAATTTGATGCTGAAGCGAGTTCTGGTAGCTCGTTAGGTTGAGCTTTAGGTAGTGTGTCTATGTTTGGTGGGTTAGGGATGTCGGAGCGTGCGGAGCTTTCCGGAGAAGTAGCCACTGTGGAGATCTCAGCTGATGCTGAAGATGCTAGCTCTTCCGATTGGGATTTACTAACGCTGCTTGGTAAGAACTCCTTACTTTTCACACCACTCTCATCTTCATGAGAAGCTGCTGGATGCTTCATGGTAGGTCGAAGATGATGGGGATGCTCAACTTCAAACCGCTGCCTAGGCATTGACTCCATCGCTAATGAGTTGGAAGAAGACAGTTTCTCCATTGAAGGGGAAGTGATTGATTCCTTTTCTCCTCTTCCACCTCCTCCCCTTGCTCCTGCTTCTTCCTCGTTTTCACTATCCAAATCACGAAATTTCACAGAAAGTAAAGCCTCTCCACCACTATCAGTATCACCACAAGAATCAACTCCTTGAAGATCACTAGTAAGTTGGTTTCCATGAGCTTCTTCCTTACTTAACGAAGAAACCTTCCCACCACTCGCTATTCCATGACCATAAAGAAGTTTTTTCCCTGAAAAATCCCTGCCTAAAGCAGTTTCCTTGGGATAATAAGGCTCTCGCTCAATCAAGTTTGAGCGAAGGTTTCTTTGGATGAAGATCTCTCCAGCGGAACGCGTATGAGAGCTTAAAGTATCAGCTTCGCCTTTGAAGGGAGATCGCTTAGTGGGTTGTTTCAAGCCTTCCAACAACTTCAAGGCTGAAGACTCTGGAATGTCGATGAAAATGCTGGAAAAAGCGATTCCAGCCTTCTCAAAGACCTTCCCTCCCTGCAACACACACGTTCTTCCCCATCCCGTATTGTTAGGGCGAGTATAGTCATCAACTCTAAAGTGCGTAAAGGGGAGTTTTCGCAGCTTAAGAGCATCTTGAGAGGCAGAAAGCCTCAGAATGCCTTCATGAGGTGGTGTTGTGCGGGTTCTTCCTTGAGGAGGTTTTCCACTAGCGTGATTAACGAGCTTTTCCTTGTCTTCGGGCTGCAAAAACTGAGAGCTCTTGCTTTCAGGCTGCTTGCTACTCAAGACTGCTGAATCGGTGAGTTGCAAAGAGCCTGTGGTATTACACACTCCGCTTTCCCCACTATTCGAACTCTCTGCATGCTCTTCTTCTAGCAACTCAAAGGCAGAAACTATTCGAGCCTGTTCCTTTAGGAGCGAAGTCTCCCAGTCATCACGAAAAGACGAATCAGGAAACTAAGAGGGAGCATACGGCACACACACACATACACACGGATGCAAACAATGGAAAGTTAGAGTTGGACAACAAATTTCAGCAGTATAGTAGTTAAAAGCTTAAGAAACTGGAGTATGAGAGATTTTCCGGCAGAAAAAATGAAGATATAAAGTCAGTTGATTTGGTGTTTGTAAAGGAATAGCGTTCATGTGTGTGAAAGGGCATGCACCATTAGCGGAGGGAGCGAGAGTGTATGGAAGGGCATTCGTCACCGGTAGAGAGCGAGTGTATATACACATGCATTCTCCACTAGCAGAGAGCACTATAAAAGAAGATACTACCGAGATGAGCGCTACATTTCTGAGGAAGAAGATGCCAGCGCTCAAGCTTCGAGAAAGAAGATTCAATTTCTTTTACTTTTGCACCAAGAATGTGTGAAAGAATGTGATTAGCAGCAGACGGATAGGAAGTACTCTCATGTTGCCACACACACCAAATCACAAAGGCATACACATATGAATAAAAGTAGTTAGCGTGCAATTCATCAGCAAAGATGCAAATGGCTTACACACACACGCTTCCTACAATAAACATGATAGAGAAGTATCAAGTAGTCTTCCTAGTGCAAAGCAGTTAAAAAAAAAAGACATATTGTGAGGGAGACCGTCCTATATATATCTGGGGAATCTTGTGTATGAGCGTGTGCGGATGAGCGGCTGTGTGTGTGTCGATGAATCTATACCTCTGTGTGTGTACAGACATGCAGATATGCATATGCTAATATGTAGATATGTATAAATGTAGATAAGCGCATACATGTATACATGAATACGCACACACAAACATATAGTGATGCATCAAATCCTGCTAGTTGCTTTCAAGCATTCAAATGATATATACACAGTGATAATTCATGGTTCTGCAAATGCATGAAATAAGAAGAGGGGGGCCTACCTACACTAGACCTGCTTCTATATTGAAACTTCTCAATATGCATCATATGAATATGCTTCAATACGCAACGCAAACCATGCTTTGACAATTTAGCTGGCTAGGAGGAAGCCACACACACATACACAGGGGAATACACACAGGCACAAGCATACATGTGCACCAACACAAACACACAAAACCGCAAACATACACACCTACACAAAAAGCACACATAGCTACACAAAAACCCACACACACAGATTTTAAACAGGAAACCAGCTAAATGTACTTCGATGTCAGCTACACATGCCTCAAAAAGAAAGCATGCCTAGCAATCCAGAGGCTTTCACTTCCACCCCTTTCAACTGCTTTTGGGTGTGCATACCCCAAAAAAGTCGCACACACTAGCATGAAATCTTCTTGTTCTAATCTTTTTCATGAATAATATCACGAAAAAGCTAGAAAGAAGATATCAATAAAGTCTGATAAAAACACCGTAGATGATGTAATTCCTTCAGTCGGACAAGGAAAAACACATAAAGAGGAACACCACAAACCTATGTAATCCTCCAAGAGCAATCTATTATTAGATCACAACCTTGGGATTCATTCTAAACTTATCGACATCGCGCATGAAGAAACAGAGGCAAAAAATAGGGGTACCATAGAAGCTTTTCACGATTAGCTTATTCAACTGCCTCAAATAGCTTCCCCCAAAGGAAAAAAATATGAAAAACTAAAGAAATTAGCTCGTTTCTAAGTCAATGCGGAGAAGGAAGCAGAACGACGCTCAATCAAAGATACTCATAGATTCAAATTGAAGAAGCATGAAAGAAAATCAATCAAAGAAACTCACCTCAAGCATTGTTTTTTATGATGCAAACGGAAGATTTTCTCACTTCTTCAAGGATCAGAAAAGGCTGCATAGCTCGATCTCAAAAAAACCAATCATTACCCCCAAAACGCCAATTTCTTATCAACCTCTCCAGTCATCATCTATACAAGGTCCAGCCCCCAAGAGCACGAAAGTTATCCGGTTCCCACACAAGGAATCGTGTTCAATCTCTATAGCAAAAAGTATAGAACCCATTCTTTCTTGAATTCCCGCTACTCACCTCATTTACGAGATTTTTTCCACTCTCTCTGAAAAGTCTGCTTTCCTCAGCGCCATCATAGGAAAATAAGCTCTTCTTTGCGCCTTTTTGTTTGTTTGAACCATGCGCTCGCCAATTACGCACACACCAACTAGTCAAGAAGGGGGACTTCTTCACTGTGATTTCATCAGATTGCCCAAAAGAGGCTTCCGTTTCGTTGAAGAAGAGGAAGAAGCACACCAGGAGAATAGCAGCAGCCTGCCTCCACTTGGTACCGTCATTTCTGAAGAGGAAAAAACGTACCGGCGCTTTTGCAGCTCTAAGTGATGGAACCACCATCACAGCAGCTTAAAACTGCAAAGTCTATAGCGTGTGCGTGTGTGTTTGAGTTTTGTTTCTTCACGCGCATGCTGCTCGCTACGCTTTAATTCTGAGGCAAACTTGTAATTTCATGAAGTCAACCTCTGAAATTTACCGGGAGATGAAAGAAGAAAGACAATTTCTGGAGGAAGGATGACAAACTTGCCTCTTCAGCTGCAATCGCCCTGTTTTTTAGGGAAATTTCGTGGTGTTTTCTTCTCAATTATTATTTCTTTTTTACATTGGAAGTTTAATATACCCTCTTTTTAGTCCTGAATTTGGAGAATTTTTTCCCTCTATTATTACTACTTTTATGCACACTAGAATCCACGATACCAATCCTAAAAAATTTAATATTAGCGTATAAAGAGGGAAAAACAGAAGCTTCCAGCGTATCGGTTAACGTCTAGAGGAGGCAGTCGTTTGGTCTTTTTTCAGCAAAAAACAAGAGGGAGTAGCTCTGGCAGAGCGATGCGTATGTGTGTTTAGGCCATCTCATTCCATACACGGGAAGCAAGGGCGCGTTATATATACAGTATGTAGATGGTTTTGCGCTGATTTTGTGAAGACAGCAGCATTTAAGGCGAAAAAACAATAGTTGCAGCTAAAACTTATGAATTTTCCCCAATTTTTGTGGGAAGCAGATTCAGGAAAGCATGATTGGGGAAAAATCGGTGCTAAAATCGCATCATCGCGCCCGTGTGTTTCGCATCGGTGATAACGGAAAAACGAGCTAAAAATATATTGAGGGCGTAATTGTGTGTGTGAGAAGCTGAGAGGTGAGAAGCTGTAAAGCATGAGAAACTCCAAGGCATGCTATTATCAGTTTTAAAAAGAGAAATGGCTATTAAAAGAGCACCAAGTTTTTGTAGTAGATGCCTAGCATCAGTTGCAGCATACAAAATGCTGGTAAATGTCAAAAACTACCGCACTCTAGCCTTTCATGAACTAGTTTGTAAAAATTTGAGAAGGAGAGCACATTTAACGGAATATTGTAGGCCTCCCAATTACAACGCTAATACCAGCTCGATTGAATTCATTTGCAAGAATATCATTATTACCGGAAAATTTTCAAACTGCAAATCTATTCTCTTGCCTGCAGTAATTCCTAACTGGCAGCAATAAGAAAAAGGTGGATAATTTATGCCTGTAAAAGGGAAACTTCGAGCAGTGAAGGCAGTCTCGCTTCTTTTCTTTTTTTAATTTACCTTTATCTTAGGTTAATTTGTTAAATTACATATGATTTTTCGAGTATTACTGATAGAGGTAGGGGGATTTCTTTCTTATTACGTTTGAATCATGCGTCAAAACTCTAAAACATATATACTCTTTTCTTTGTAATTTGTGAGCATGAGACTATCTGCCTCATTTCTATCACAAGCAAGAGAGTAGAAGATAATATATATATGTAGTTGGTTTGTGCCGAGTTTCATCAGTTAGCTTTTCTTAGAGAAAGAGTACTCGTATATAGAAACCCAGCACGAGGCATAAAATTCTGGGTTTATTCCCGAATAATAATTGAAAAGTATACTTATGGCCGATAAAAGTAAGATGATGAAAAAAAACAATGTGTTGCGTATGTTGCTTTTCAATATCATATCGGAGTATACCTGGCTGGACCTACATTGTAGACAGATTTTTTGCAGCTGAAAAAAAGTGCAACTCCTTAAACTAGCAAGTTCCTCCCTATTAATTAAAAGTTTAGCTCAATTACAACCAAGAAAAAGCAATGCTATTAGAGAAGAAGCTTGCTCTTCCCCTCTACGATTTTTTAAAAAAAATTCGGGTATTCGTAGGCATGAGTTTTTTTCTTACCTGAGCAGGCCACTCTGTGTAATCTAGAAGGGGGTTTCTATACGTTACTACCGATTTTTGCGGTGTTTATATCGAAATATCACGTTAGTAAGCGATTTAGTATGATTTCCCTAAACTGAATTATCGCTTCCCAGTGCACACAAATTAACTGCCGCCATGCTGCAGTAGGGGAGTTCCTGCTGTGCTATATCATTAAGAAGTAACGGATTCATCGGAAGGCGATGACTGTCACAAGTATAATATTGCTTGAATAGCTGTCAGCTGCTATGATATTACCTTATTAATTGCCGCTCCCTGTTTTAAACTGCTTTACCGTTACTAAGTTGCTACAGCAGGTATTTGACGGTACTGAATACCCTTGAGGTATTTGATGAAAATAGCGCACGGTTATCGAACTGGAACTACCGTGTACTAATAGGCTAAGATTAGTACCCAGTTTAGTAGGACAAGTATGCTCCACTTTACATACTTTTCCAGGTGCCTGGAGTGGAAAGCAGCCTTTTTAGCAGACGTGGTATATAATTTCCAGGAAAATACCCGAGACGAGCTAATATTACTTCCATGTATTGCCGTGACCACATGAGCTAGATGCCTATTATTGTCAGTATTAGCATGCCCGTGAGCTGTCCGTCAAGAGTTTTAGATTTTGCATATTATCGTCTTTTCATGTCTATATTCAAGAGTTAGCTTATGTTTCTGCGGTGTCACAACCTTCCAACCTGAGTTTTATACTCCGCAAGCACTCGCATCATGTGGTTCATCCAGTATAAACCGTGACGGATATCGGTATCGCAGCTCAGCTTCAGCGAAACACTTGCGAAAATATATTTTGTTGGCTCTTTTAAACCGATTAAAAGTGAAGAAGGCTCTTCTCAGTTTGTTCTTTTAATACGTTATGAGCCCAAGCGTAATGAGGCGAGGGCTACACCTCTTTGTGGGAGCCTTTTCGCCGCTTGTAGATGTAGATTTGCACCGGTGCTTCCATCCTTTGCAGGGTGGAGTATCGAATGGGCTCAAGATATTTTCCACCTTGGACAAGAAATTTTCAAATATTCCTTTTAACCCTGCTCATTCTCTCACCTCTCATGTCACTTCCACACCTTTACAAGACCCGCCTAAAAAACTTAGCGGCCTACACAAACCGTGTAAAGTATTGGGTCCACTTGCTGCTTTCCTTGGAACGGAGGAGTCTTCTAGAGTATCAATCAATCGGCAGATGTAAGTAAGCGGCGTGAGTTGAATATATTTCTTGTAATCAATGCGCACGGCACTGTATTGATTGCTTTACTGACCAGAAAAATGGTGGTGGCGCTATTTATAAGCTTCACCTACTGATTTGATTCAGCTAAGGCACAAATAGGTGATTTTCCACTAATTGTTGTGCTAAGTTTAGCCGCGGTAAGTAATGTAGTTTCAAAGCTTTGATGTCTCCGACGGTGGGTATACATATACATATGAGGTACTTAATTTGTTTCAGGCTCATGGTAATTACACATTAGTACAACTGATTAAAAATGTAAAGAAATAAACAAGTGTGCGCATGTTTAGAAAAATCCAACAGATGTAATTATGGGGTCAACAGGTTGATTCCTCGAGTGTACGTACATCAGGATCTTCTGATTAGTTCGAGACACTTTGTAAGTAAAGTGAGGGTATGGAACCTTAACACCATTCTAACTAGCTGAATGAGGAGAGTAGGTTCATATATATTAAGATTTCATTGACGTGAAGTTTTCTTAGGGTTTTTTTTTGTATTTTCTCTGTACAAATTTTATGATTTCGTGGGATTTTGATTGTGACTTTACTGCGCTTTTGCCTTTCGACCTTTTACATGTTGCGATGGATGTGTTCGTCGGGCTTCTTGTTCCTGTTATATGGCCTTAAAGGAAAGTGGTGCATGTTTTTTGAAGGTGGCACGCATGGATTGCTTTTTTTATTTGGTACGCATAGTAATGCCTTTTAGTTTTTAACAGTTTTTTTTACTTATTTGTGCTTATTTTATAAAGACAGTAGAAAGTTCTTAAAATTTGTAGACTATTTTAGAGGCCTGTTTACAACTAAGAGCATCAAGCATGCAAGAGGCATAGTATTTTGTAAAAATATATATTTGTTCGTAGTTGACTGCATTTAATCTTTTCGCCAATTTTTTTTTCATAGTATTCTTCATCTTGTAAATGACTATTTAATTCCATGCGACTTTTTCCGACGAATTTTTGTCTCATTGCAAAAATGTATTTTTGAATACAGATGGGCATATATAAAGCAACACGATCTTCAGGACCCTGAAAACAAAGTAAGCAGCAAGCATGTGTGTAGAGTTAATCAAACTCCTCTTTTTTTCCGGATAAACATAGGCAAAGGAATGAAGATAATGACTCATTTACTTTTTATCCGTAGAGAGACCTGATGCTATGCTGTATTTGTATGATTGAGCTAATTCTATTCCGATAACCAGTGAGTAGTTAGTTATATTAATCCTTCGACCTGCTGGTCCATAGTACTTTTGTCAGTCCATCAGTGACGTTTCTAAAGATGAAGGTTGTAGTCAGGCTAATGAAGCGATTATCCTCTCTTGGTTGCTGCAATCTATCAGCTGTATTTAAATTTCATATGTTGGAGTATTAACTAAAATATTTCTTATGTACCTGCCTTACCTTCTTCAACGTTTGAAAGAAGCCTGAACGTCGTTGAGTACATGAGGATGTGATTTTGGAGCCGAATATTGACGTTTCTTCAAATATTGAAATTTGCTTGCAAAATGTATAAATCACGTTTGAAAAATTTGCTATTTTCGCTAGTAATACCTCAGTTTTTGGTATTTTAACTCTTGCGTACTTGTTTTATAAAGACAGGGAGAGTTCTTAAAATTTCCTTGCGTATAGTTCTTCCATATTCAACGGGAGCATGCTTTACATATTTTGAAATGCTTTCATTTTTTAGATTTTTTTGACTTTTTAGATCGATACTTTATTCTCAAAAGCAAACATAGAGCAAATTTTATATGAAACTGTGCTACCTTTAGATGTTTACTTCTGCAATGCTATCTTGCGTATGTTTTACCACATATAAGGAAGTGGGGAATAACTACTACACTCCACTCCTGCTTTCTGTTGCTGGTATTACATCTAGGCAGCTATTTTCCAAAGAAAATTTTCTTTTTTGCAGCGATTTATCCTCCCGGACTCGAAACTAATGCAGGTGTTAAATATGCCCAGGGTAAGTCTGCGGATTTTCACCCATTGCGTCTTCCATTTACACCGATTAACTCGATAAAATCCTTGAATATTAGTTTGTTCATGAATTATTGACTTTTTCCTGATTTTGAGGCTAAATTTTAGCCTAAAAAAAAGTCAAACAGGTAACTCAAAACAGGGAGGAACGATACTAAGAAAGGTGTTATGAATTCGGCGTATAATCGCCGGTTTTTCTTCTTTTATTTTGCGTATTTTAATTTTGCATAGTTGCTCCCAGGGCAGCGTTGTTTTATTCAATTTTCTTTGTGAACTTTAATTATTTGCTTTCACGCTGTAGCTGTGATTTCATTGTGCCTGTCTTCCCCCCTTGTGTTCGCCTCACGTTTTGAGGTCCGGCTATGCGAATCTTCTAGTATCAAAAAGTTTTACTACCTGATCTTGTTTTACTGAATATATTTGTCCCTGCTCTTCTTCGCAGATCAGCATGTTTGACATGCAGAAGGTCCTGAACAAGTTCATCAAGTCGTAAAAAGATCCTTTTCTTCTTCTCCTTTGTGAATTAGTTTTCTTAAGAAGCAACTTAAATTCTTGTCAAGTCCTTTGATATACTTTGAGCCATTAAAATTCAATCCTTTTTTCTTACAACAGTGTGTGTAAAGTAAAATTTTCACCGCGCGTTCCTTGTAGTCTGCATTTTTGTTCATTGTTTTTGTTGCCCGCTTCCCTTATTGCAAATAGATGAGATCTTATTGTCTATCGTTAAATTGGCTGCTATAATGGCTAATTCACGCAACATCTGCAGTAGCATTCCTCTTGAAAAGCCTTGAATATTATGGCTTTCTGCAATATGTGCACCTTGAATGTGAAAAAATGCTTATTTCTTGAAAAATTAAAAATTAGCTTCTAAAAGTTCATCAGCAAAAACATGAATTTTTTTGGGAGTATTATTTAAACCAATTTTTTTTACCTTGCTATTATTTTGAAGAAGTTTTGAGTTGTCTACGACCGGCATGCCAGGAATGATTACCCTGTTTAATATATGTCCGTCCACTGTAATCTAATCCGCATGCATACTTTCTATGGGGGGATCTCTTTGTTTTTTCCTCAAAAAGGGTCAATGAAAAAAAATTTTATCTAGTCACGTAAAACATTTTGCATTCCAAACGGCCAAAGTTTGATTTTGGATTCATTGTTCTCTTACTTGAAAGAGTTAATCTAAAAATTACACTCAGAAATGGAAAGAATCACATATTTACTTGAACTATTTGAACAGCGCTATGCGAGTGATTTTTCCTTAATTCTTCTCTATTCCCTCGGCTAAGCTTGTTAGTTTTCTCCCCTCTTTTACTGCTACTTCCATGTGCATACGCGTGCTTGATAATGCACGAATCCTAATAGTACAAGCAACATGGAGAAACACATGCAGCTTGCAGGCATCACCGCTTATAAGCTTTCGATACATTGATGAGTAGTTGTTGTATTCGGTTAATGCTAATAGACAAACGTGGTGTTGCATAACAATATCAGGGCAATGGTACCAACTCTATTCAGATTTTTATTTTTATAGCTAGAAGCTTAGCCATTATTCAGAGGAACAATTCCTCTCATTATTATCCTTTTTAGCCATTCAGAGGAAGAATTCCTCTAATTATTCTCCTTTGGCTATGCTGCTAAATACCGCTATTTCGCATGCAGAAACATTTTTTTCTGGTATTTCTTTGTAGTGGTCTCACAAAAAAATATTCGCTGAAGTCAAACTGTAGCTCCAATTATTGCCCAGACTCTCGCTAGGCTTCACAATATTCATTTTTTGTAAGTGCTTTCGAGGGCATGCCTTAATGCATTACTTTTATCGGGGAAAAGCCTGCTTGTCCTGGAGTATATTCTCCTGGTACCAAGCGGAAGAAGTCGCTGACACCCCATCAGCTAATAGAAATTGGTACCCTCCTTGACTTCTGACCATTTTAAAAAAGATTTGCAAGCATATTTCAAATTTGGTAGCCAAAAAGCAAATCAGCATAGAAAGTGCGAGACTGAGAAGTGTCATATAAAGGATGAATGTTCGCAAGCTTTATTTATTATATATAATCTCTCGGTTTTCAACAAATAGATTTGGGGGGAAAAAGTAGTGTAGAGTGCCATCGATAAGAGTCACCATGAGGTCCTTGTTTGCTTTTGCTGCTTTTTTTGTTTTGTGCCGTGTAAAAGCAGATCTGGACCCAGCTGCGTAGCGCTGTCATATGAACCTCATAGTTGTTGGGGCTGCTCTATTGCTTGTAGAAGGGTGCGATTCCTGGTCACGGGTGGTAGCGTGCGTCATTGTACTTTCCACTAGGCAATTGGGGGAGTTCTGATATTAGTTCAACTCTTACTATCGAATACGAATTTAGCACTAAATGATTCACCCCCAGTCAAGCTTTCCTCCAGTGGTTTAAAAAGAAAACTTCAATGCCTCCTACTCGTAATTATCCACAGAATTATTTTAGTATTCAAGAAAATCTGTGAATCACGTCCTAAGCTCGTCAAAAGAGTAATATTTTGCTTTTTATGCTGTGCAGAACTAGTAGGATTTTGAAGTATCACGAGAAGTCGTTTGGACTACAAGCGATGAACAAGCGAAAAAATCATCATCGCAGCTTAAAATTACTCCAGTTCAAGTTCCTAGTGTGTCAACATGCCCATAAAGACTTGTTTGGGATGCTCTCATCCCAAATCGAGTTTGCAAGTATTAATAGTGTTTTGCGTACTATGGCAAACATCAAAATCTCGGTTTTTCTTCCCTCTGCACAATTTCCGCATTTCCGGGATAGCAATTAATAGCCAAAACAAAAACTGGTAGAGCCCTTTATGCTCGAATTCTCGCATTTGCATCAAAGTGGTTTCGCACCTGCTAGCAAAAGCAGGGCACATCTTGCAACGACTAATCCTTCATCACACTAGACGGAGTTCGTTTCACAAGCCGAGCAGTTCAAAAAACTGAAAAAGTAAGCGTTACTAACGGGAAACACAAGCCCGATATTTTGTTGAATAAGTTGAGCAGCAAAGTCATATAACTAAGTTTCACGAAAAGGCACGAATAAGATGAAATTTCAAAGCCCTTGAAACCACTCCGGATGGAAGAGATGCGCCTTCTTATTCCAAACCTCACTGCTTACACGAATTAAATATATTTCACATTGTTTCTACTAATTAAGATTCGTAATATTGTATAAATTGTTTTTTTTATATTTTCTTTATCATAATTTTTTAATAAGTTATTTAATAATTTTATGACCTACTTGAGAGACATACGCCATTAAATTCTCTTCTGCGACCCACTTAAAGGTGAGCTGAATTGCATCGAAAGCAAAGCAACTAATGGAATATATGGGGCACTTCGTTTACTTATTAAAAGCATGGAGCTAATCCTCAGCTTTTTATCCCGCAGTTGGGAAGGGGCTAATCGTTCACTGACCTTTTTTTACATGGGGTCACAAATGTAGAGGGCTAGAGGTACTTCAGCCTAAAAACGAACTATCCGCAATCTATGGCTCT
The DNA here is from genome assembly GCA_015657535.1 of Nephromyces sp. MM_2019. Classification (NCBI taxonomy): domain Eukaryota; phylum Apicomplexa; class Aconoidasida; order Nephromycida; genus Nephromyces; species Nephromyces sp. MM_2019. The sequence goes on from JADHZB010001612.1 coordinate 18,507, forward strand.
AAATATGCACTCTTAGCAGAAAGAGAAATCAGCCATGTGAACATGCTGGCACACACTATAAGGCGCAAGCACACGCCTATATGCTCGAACTATTCGAGCACACAATCTCACACACGCGCACACACCGGTATAACGGCGTGCAAACCTTTGCGGCTCGCACGCAACGCAGTTATTGCCAATATTGGGACATGAAGCTGCATGCTTTCATTCCTCCAAATAGGCGTTAAAGATGACTGAAAAGCGCCTTCCTCAACGCATAGCTTTCTTCACTTGTCAACGCTTGATTTCTCACTATTACGACAGGTATCTACGATATTATTGGGCAAAACAAGCGGCTATGCGATCCAATCTGGCGACCTTCTCAGCCTTAGCATGAAGTAAAGGACCTTAATTTACGCTTTCCATCACTCGTTGCAATTTTTGTTGTATGGGAGGTATTAAGCTGCTTCGAGCCTCTTTAAATATACCTTTTTGGACCACTCCCCATGGGCACTTTTTTCCCAGATATACCTTCGAGTTGAAGGATAGAATCTAAATATTTGGCAGCTATGCACTGAATTAAGCGAGAAATGTTGATACGCTTGAACATACTAAAAACGAGACTAGGGCGAATAGAAAGGATGAAAGGTGGGAATTATCGAATAATTGACGTGATGACAAGTAGAGAATTTTCTGAAGAATGCTGCTTACATATAGGTACAATATTGTGGCGCGGCGTGGTAGGAGAGAAAGGAGACATCATTTTAATCATTTTGATTGATTTATCAATGAAATACTTATTAATTCAGCTTTACGAATTGAACATTTTGTAGGTTTTTAGTATCTTTTTGCTACACGAAGCATTCCGTACTGAACCTGGGGCACTTTATGTGCTTGAAGAACAAATCAGGTGATATTTATTTATAGCCACTACAGAAGACTGAGTAGCTTTTTGAATTACCAGTGGCTGGGATTTAACTGAAGATGACTCATAAGAATGCTACGAGTAACAATATTAAGTTTTTTCAAGTCGATAATGAAACTTTTTTCGATTGGCTTGAAGTTTATGGAAAATAGCGTGTGTATTTGGAGGTTTTGGAACTGCCTTGTTGCTTTGGCGATGTACAAATAGGTGAAAATTTTTGATGATATCTTGATTTTTCATTATGATAAAATAGTAGCTATATTTAATCTTTTGTCTTTCCCATGTTTAGTTTTATTTGTATGGTGCTGAGGTGCAAGATTTGCGGCGTTTGCTTCTTCATGCATGATTTCGTTTTGTGTACACCCAATCATTCTGTAGATATGCTTTTCCTTAAAAAGATTCAAGTTCGTTTTACGTGCACTCCTGCTTGTTTGTAGTTCATCTTAGTGCCACTACTCTTGGGTAGCAGGTCATTTGTCGCCTGCTTGCAAGCCAAGTGGTAAGGGGAAACGTTAAAACTCTGCGTTTAATGCGCAGAGTGCCTCGTCGCTTTGAATTTGATATTCTGGAGGATTTAAAATCTCCAGCCTAATTTTTGTCTTGTTTGTAAACCTAGGCTCCCTCACTACAATGTGTATGAGCCTCTTTCGAGGTACACATGATCGCATTGACACTAATTTTTGTTTGGCGGCAGCTCACACAGCCTTATACTTGCCTGTTTGTGAGAAAGGGTTTGAAGCAGATTTATTAAGCAAATCATGATTAAAAACCACAGCTGGTTTTGAGTACACTGTTTTTGAAGTTATTCTATGCTGCATGGCTTTTTTTTAAGTTGAATCGTCTAAACTAGTTTTTTTTGCGGTTTTAACCGTTTAACCAGGTTCTTGCCGACGATTTTACCCTAATTCTGTGCGTATGTGCAATGCACAAATTTTGAAGTCGAAAGAGCATCGTTTGCATCATCATTATGTGTAATGCATCTTACTGAAACCCCATCTTGTCGCCTGATGCTCGCTTAAGGCACTCTATATGGCGTCGTATTTTTTCAGGTTACCACACGGCTTGTAATGAAATCGAAGAAATTAATATTCTGCTGTTAGCGTGATTCAAAAGTGAAGAAAGATGGATTCCAGTCACTTACTTTTGAGTGCTACAGCCACAGGCCTTATTGTTGGGCTTTGCTGTACTCCATTGGATGTTATCAAGAACTTCTGGCAATTCAACCCTGGACTCGCAAAACGGCGCACATCTACAAACTTATTAGCCGTTGCTTCACAAATCTATAGTATACATGGAACGAGGGGATTTTGGACAGGTATGCTCTCATTTAATGCTATTTTACAGAAGAAATTGACGATTTGTGGTTAGCTCATCTCGAGTCGATGCAGCTGCCATAACCTCTGATTTCTACCTCAGAATTTGACAGATTTTGTGTGCGAAAAATTGTAGTTGTAACGGCGGAAAATTAGATATTCCATGTCTTTCATTAAACGATTTTTGCAACTCGTTTCTAGACTTTCAAAATAGTTCTGATTGGTTGCTGAGAGCTTTTGTGTGTTAAAATTTTGGAATGAGTATACCAATGATACTAATCACAGACACACACACAGCTCACAACTCCACTTTTGTTGCTAAGTTCGTTTCATCTCAATTTGCTTAAGCGTATTGTGGAGACTTCTTGTATTACAAGATGTTGTATAAATTTGTTCTTCCTCCTTTTCTTGTGAAGATGAAGCTTTTCTGTAGTATTTTTTTTGTATCAAAATTTCTTCATCCGCTGTTTTGCATGAAATTCCCTAATCCCTTCGTGTATATAATGCGGAATTTTTTAAGTGTTTCATTGTATACTTCGCTGCTCGCACTTTGAAGCCTTCAGAGAATTTTTAGAATGGACTCCTTGCAAGAGCTTGAAAGTGACGTGAGGTATAAAAAAGTGTATATAAACGGAGAAGCTTTGCGTTTGTGTGTGTTTTTGGTATCGTAAGATTTTGAGCTTGACTGTCGCTTGTGTGCGACTTTGTAGCTTTGCTTTGTTCCTGCGTCGTATTTCAACGTTCTTCACATACATTCGCATCGTCTCTTTCACGTCAGTGCATGCTGAACTCGTTGTGTGCACACAGGTTTGAGCCCTACCCTTCTGCTTATGGTTCCATCGAACGTATTATTCTTTTATTTCTATGAAATCCTAAAGACAAGCGATCCTATCTTTTTGGCAAGCGTAAAGGCTAGAGCTATCTCTGTGGTAGCCGTAGCTCCATTGGAATTTATTCGCACGAAAGTTCAAGCTGATATCAGTTAGTTTCCGGGATTTTTTTTTCATGGAGTTGAAGTTTTTTCAATTTTTATGAGCTTGTCTGCTTCGTGAAATAGTGTTTTTGATGGAATATGGAAATTGCTTCAACTTTGCTTTGTCCTGCTAACCAAGAAGAGAAATTTTTGCATCCTCTGGTATATCATTTACTGTAACGAAAAACCTTCTGAACAACCCGCACACATATCCCAAAATCATCATGAATACGATTAAATTACCCCCTCAATATATTTTGGACAACCTTCGCTTTTCATGGCTGCTTACCAGTGTTTCACATCTTTCACATGATTTTTAAGGGTGCACTCCAATGTATTAGATACTTAACTCCAGCTGATCTGGTGGTTTAGTCTGTCACTAGTTTAGTGCTTAAAAGCGAATATCAACCCGTCGACTGGGTGGTATCTGCTGCTTATTTAGCTGGTAAAATAGCAACTGGCTATCTAGTAGTAGCTTTTTACTGCTTTCACAAGTTTTTTGAGTCTGATTTTGAGACTGTTTTGTTTTAATTTTCGCTGATTTGACGCTTTTTCTCTAATCGCAGTCTCCGCTTTTGGAGCTTCCAGTAGGTTAAATAGGTTATTCTGGGTAGCATCTCGTAGAAGCGCTAACAGAGCATTAATTGCTGCATCAAATTTGCAAGATTGTGTGTAAAAAAAGGTTTCTTTCGCCCTTTTTGTATGCCTAGTAATCATATTTTTGGAGGTTTAAGGCTTTCCGGTAACAAAACAAGGCATTAAAAAGTTTCTTTGCTTTTATTGTTTTTCGTGTAGCGAGAAGCTTTTTTCGCAAAGAAATGATTTTTTGTGTGCTCCTCATTAGCCTTCGTCATCATGGGCATTTCTTGTGTTGAATTTGCGATCACTATTTTTGGGCTTTGCCGTGGGTTTCATTTTTTAGTCTTTTCCCTTTAAATTTGGGTTTAAGCGTGTTTGAAGTCTTTCCGTTGATGATGGGTCCTGTAGATACTAGTTGATTTGATAGTCTGCTGCTAAGAACTATTTTGTCAGTGGAAGAATTCTATTCCGTGTGTGAAATTTGTTTCGGAGTTAACCAACATAACCAGATAGTTGAAGAAGTCGCATAGCCCTATAGTTAAGCAGATTATATAGCCCTGCAGTTAAGTAGCTCACATCCACCCCAACCCACCACCTCACATACCCCTCCCAACCCCCCCAAGTCACATAACCTCCCCCTGCTTCTCGTATCTTCTTCATCTTTTGCATGGCGCACACGAGTTTTTTTGGAGTTTTGAAAAAATCCAACTGCTCCCTTATAGTTCCATAAAACAGTCTCTTTTACTGAAAGTGGTGATATCTTGAATTGACTAAGGAATACATTATATATAGCATTAGGAAATTCCTTTAAATTTCAAAGCTACATGGTACAAAACTATCATGCATTGTGTGTGTGTGTTTTTTTTAAAATTACATTAAACTAATTTTTACATTTATAATTATTAATTATATCAATAATCTTGGTTTATCTGATAAATTGCATAATGTGCGTATGTTTTTAGTTGCTTCTTTTCCAGCCTATCGAAAGCTATAGTATACTTCGAAGTGTGTGCTTTTCAGGCCGAAATAGCTGGTCCATGCTGTCTCAGTGCATCCAGCAGGAAGGATTTAGGTCACTATGGCGTGGGGTTGCTCCAACCTTGATCCGAGATATTCCCTTTTCAGCCATATATTGGCATTTAAACGAAAAATTTCGACATCTACTAAGGACGTAGGTATTTCACTGAAGGAAACGTGTTTGTGTGCAATTTTTACCATACAATCTTTGAAAGAGTCCAATGCTTTTGTATGTGTGTGAACTCTCCTCTGTATTGAAAAAAGCCTACTTCAAAAAGTCTTGCGATATTTTTTCCTCCTTTTTAGAGAGTTGAATAGATTTTTCAATTCTTTAACAAGGCTATCACTTATCCAATTTTGGAACTGATTCCTCTTCTGTGTGCAAATTTTAGATTTCACTAGTTATGCAAATATAGCCTTCCTTTTTCTTTCATGTGTGAAAGCAGTCAATTTCCTTTTCATTATTCCTCATTATTCAAGTTTCATAAGTTATGAAGATGAAAGCAGATCCCTTAGTTGGAGGGTTTGGCTTTGGAGAGGCTCTAATTGATTTGGTTTTTTTATTATATTTTAAGGATTTTCTCGCTAATTCCTTTTGTTGGTGTATTCCAAATTTCTTCCTTTTGAAATAAACTGTATATACAGTAGAGATTGCCAATGCGTTTTTGAAAGGAAAGCCATAGTGCATGGCTACTCGGCTTTCTCTCTCATTGAGATGTGTAGCTCTTCACAAAAATAAAACTTTGCAATAAAAAATGCCTTTTTTTTGTGACTAATCTTCCCCCCCAATACGTGCCTATTTGCTATACATTTCAGAGGAGACAGGGAGTACGAGAAGCGTTCTAATCTAGTGAAAAACTTTTTATACCCTTTCGTTTCTGGAGCTGGTGCTGGAGCCATGTCTTGTATAGCTACTCATCCTTTTGATATCATCAAAACCAACTTACAGGTTAAAGTTTGCTTGCTTTCTGCATTGGTACTTGTTGTTTTGAAGGTGGTACTACTCTCAAAAAGCGAGACGAGGAGTTTACTATAATTTGTGGTGTATGTAAAGAAGTATCAGAAGGTGAAATAGTTTTGGTATTGCAGTCCCTGAAATGTTTATGATAATGATTTTTTAGAATCTTCGCCTAGTGATGGCAGATGCGATTTAATTGGAATTTTTTCATTTTGACTTTTACAAATTCGGCGAATTTTGTTGTTCATTACTCCAAACACGGTTTTCTGTCGGTATCATTCGTTAACTTTCTTGAAGAAGCTGACATTGGATTATCGCGTGCTTTTTCTTGCTTTACTTGAAGACACTTCTCTCTGACGGAAGATTTTGTTCATTTAAAACGATATTACTTGCAAATTTCCCTTTATCCGAATGTAGTAGCACAATAAACACCGAGGCACACATGCATACTAGAAATTCACGCACCTTTGTAGTGTCCTTTGTTGTTAAACTTGCGATTTACTTTTCTTCTCCATGATACAGCTTCCTCTCTTTTGCTCATAATTGTTTTTTAATTTGTTTAGAATATTATCTAGCTCTTTTTTCTTCAGGCTGCTGATCGTATTACTAGGGCTAGAGGTCATGTATTTGTCGTGCCGGATAATAGTTTTAAAATTGCTGGGAGAATCTACGCCAACGAAGGTTTTCGGGGCTTTTTTGTGGGGTTATCCCCCAGATTGGTGAAGCTTATTCCAGCTTGCGCTGTTGGGTTAAGCACTTACGAGTTTACTCGACACACATTAAGCTTGCAAGGATCTCGGTGACAACTTTTCTAGTAGAAATTTTTGATTTGTTCAATTGTAAGTATTAGTAAGGGTGAAATATTTTTGAGTGAAGTAGCGCCTACGCATTATTGATGTGGTAGCCGTTAGAATGCTCTTGATAGGCTTCGCAGCTGCAAATGTGATGGCACTGCTGACACAAATATATCATTGCATCTGGGGGGTTTGATAAGGTACTAGATGGAGAGGGGAGCTTACCGCTATCCCTTCAGAGCCTCCATTGTTGAAACGAGGGTATGCAGTTTCTATGGTGATTAATTTTATCGCATATATACATTTTGTTTTCTCCTGCACTACAAGCTAAGTTTTTAATTGTTTGCGACATCATCCATTAGAGCTGACCTCTATCTCTTTGCCTATTAATAATGCTTGTGGCTACATTGATTAGCAAGTTAGATAATTTACAATAAAACTAGAGGATTATTTAACTTGCAAAATTTTAGCAAATTTACTCGCAGTGAGGTGCAACTTGCTTTCGTATGTTTGTTTATCTTTTGAATACCCATGATGTTAGCTTATGAATTTTTGTATATGTTTCAAAGTTTATTTCAAACCTTAAGATTATATCTGGTCCTTGCTTTTTCGCTCTTAGCTTTATTTTTTGTATCCTTCGTGTGTATCGGTACAAAAACCTGCTGCAAAATCTTGACACCTGAATATGATACGGAAAGCATTTTGGTAGCTTGCCGTATTTCCAATTGTTTATATTCTGACCTGTTGAGAGCAGGAGTTCTCTGTGGGAATTCCCCCACTCTTTTATCAAAAAATATCTGTATAAGATATGAGAAGGGACTTCCTATTTTGCAGCTGCAACTAGGGCCGCCATAGAAGCATCTAGTATGTAGAAAGACTTCATTTTTTCAATCCTCTTTGAGATCTGTTAAGTAGTATAGCGCGATGAAAAACGCACGAATTTCTCGAGGATCATATGATTTTTGTAGATCATTCAATGTAACAATTATTGGTAATGGTCTATCTAAACTCAATGCTCAACTTTCCATATAACTCTGTATTTTCTCTTAGTACAGCATTTCTCCTTTACTTTGTAAGAATTTTGACTTACCCCCTTGTTTCTTTGATTTATAATGCCAGTTCACCACCTCCTTTATTGGAAATTCAAAACTAATTAGTTCTTTTGAATTATATACTGTGCTTTGGACTGTATCACAATAATTCGATAATCACTTCAGGCTTTATGAATAGGTTTTCAGGGCGTTATCACAAGTGATATGACACCCCAGAAAGTGATGAAGATTAGTTAGTACATTCTTTAGCCCAGTATTCCTATTGCCTGTCACTGTTATAACTCGTATTTTTTATCTGGCTTTTTTTTATGAAAATATATCCTTGCGTGTTTAAAAATTTGATATGGAAACCTTAGCGGAGTCGTTCTATTTTATTTCCAAACCAAAAACACTGGAATTTGTAATTCTACGGGATTTCAGTTAATGTCGTAACTATGCGACTGCAAGAAGGATTTTCTAGTTTAACTATTGTCTTTAAACTTACTTATATTTTCTTACCTTCTGAGGGTAACGCCTGACTGCCTTAACCCAGACTATTTCTATGAGTTGTTTCACTGTATTAAAGGAATATAGCCATGTAGATTTCGATTTTGCAGCTGCCTGCTGATAATCACGAAGGCCTCATGCATATAAACGTTTCCCTGCTTATGTTTTTAATGTCTGTATATTAGCGATTTGGTAGCCTACGTTTTGGTCGTGATTAATGGAACCGCTATCCTGTTTCTATTATACTGACATGCTTTTTATCTTGTTAGCATGTTTTTACCACATTAGCGGTTTTATGAGAATTCCTTGGTTTCTCCCATGCTTGATGTGATAAACTCCTTTTTTTCATAGATTAATACCATAGCAATTATAAAATTTCGTGGAGTTGATACGGTTTCTTTTTTTTTATGGAGCAACCTTGCTTTGTTATGTTCTTACACCCATAGGCAGCGTGGAATTACTAGCTTTCTATCTTTTCAGCAATAAAACCTCATTTTCCTATTTTGGTATTGTGTGTCCCTTGTAAGCCTCTTAGGATCTTGTACTATGATTTTATTCTGAAAAAAATTCTTCCTGTGGGGTTTTTCCATCGTTTATTGCCTCATTCTGTCTTTCACTTACCCTAGGCTAAATTTTTTTCTTCAGTGCTGACCATTGTACGCAAAATTACACCCTCTAATTTTTTCACGATTCACTGTAGATATATACATATAGCGTCGCTCTGGCTAATTTCAAGTAGTTACTCAAGTTCGCTTATTTGCACTTGGCATGAAAAATATAGTGGCTGTACGTTCTTTTTGCGTCTTGAAAGATGACCAAAAAACGTAGCAAGGGTTATTTAAGCATATTTAGTCTATCTTTTGTCGTGACATTTTTGCCGAACTACTTTGGCGCTGACAGTATGTCTTTGCCGGTTTGCATTAAAGTAGTGCTAAGTGCTCACCCTCTTTTAGTTCTAGCGCACTAAGTACAGTGATACTGTAAAATGCTTCGGTGTAAAAAGAGGTTTATTTAAGCCCAAAAAACCCGGGCATACTATATAGTGCATAATATCCAACGTGTTAATGGATGTTATTTCGCTGCTGCGTTGCTCCATAGACGTTACTTCATTTCTGAGTTGCCTATGTGTACCCCACGATAATTGCCTTTAATTTAGGCGACCTGAAAATCAGAGCGAGCAAAGTATATTGCACTACGGTCTGAAATTATGCGTTTACTGCGGCGAAATTTAGGCTTTTCATCTTGTAAGATCGCGTAGTCAAACCTATGCAAGATATGCGGCGGATGTTAGCAATGATTCAGCAAACGATACGCATGGAATTGATAAAAGAAGCGATATTAGGCCAGGGAAAAAATTTGGTATGAGTAAGAGAAATGAAGTAAACTGTCTGTTTTCCGAAGCTATCGGTACCGATTATGCTACCAAGCTTGTAGCTCTCACATCCGCTTTGTGTACGACGCCAACAAAGCAGCATCAGTATCATCCCAAGCGTATTGTGTGGCTTGGCACTTGAGCATAAGTCATGAGCTTTATCGTTCATCTGGAAATTGCATACCATCCGGGTGGCATACTGTAAGAATTGGTATAAATCAGGTGTTGGTGGCTTTCCAAAGTTTCAAAATGATTGGTCTGCCCCTTAGTTTGCAGGTAACGCCATTTTCGAATGACACTTGTGGTCAGCAATGCGAAGAGCCGTCTAGTTACCCGCAAAGTGAGGTGGTACTACTGGTTCAGGACCAAAGTTACAGCGGCTTCATTTCTTCGCAAGTAAGTGCACCTCGTATGTGATACTATGCTAGCTTAGCTCGCTAACGGCGTCAGCTAGAAGTCTATTATTGCCACTGCTACGAGTACACAGATGCTTCCATCTATAGAGACGTAATGTGTAGCAGCGTGCTTGTAGGACCCACAAGGTATAATAGCTGGGTAACAGCAGCTAAAATTTAGTATCAAATATAAAAGATTTAAAAAATGATATGCAGATTTTAGCTGTCGTAGATGATTTCAAACTTGCTCAGTATTTTCCCAATGTTTCGGCAGCTCTATACACGCTGCACACCGGTCCTTGGGAACTAAGTGACTGCTTCCGAACAAACTCTAAAGCACCTTCTACTAACAAGATTGGGCTTGGCGAAATGTGTGCAGAGATTATCGGCCACATGGCGTTAATCCGGTGTAACATACACTACAAAGGTTTTCTTCAACGATCAAGCGCCAGGGGTACCGGAGTTAGCTGGAAAGCCATGCGTAATATCCCCGTACCCCCAAAGGTTTTTGATAGCCAGCTGGTAATGTTTTACAGCGGCGCTGCGGGGCTTCCATTCCCATCCGTTGCTATGCTAGTATCACCGAGTAGCTTACCAAGCTTGTTTTATGCATCACAACACCGTATTATTCGAGGTTTTAGTGCTCACTCTCATTGACACTACGGTAGCACCGTCTGAAATGTAGTTTCAGCGCTAATCAGGGATTAGATACCTTAGCGGATAATTGTCGGGGTTGATAGCATGATCACCTAAATAAACAGTTCGTCCTCTTTGTGATCTTGATGCTTATTAGTACCCTTCAAAATATTGCGGATCTTCGTTAATCGCTGGATTTTCTGAGCGCTGAGCTTTTTGCACCTTGAGCTTTTCACGCGAAAATTAACTTGTAGAGGTTCCCAAATGGATGCAGCGAGGCGAGTGCTCGTATATGGCTGTTCGGGCTCATTGGGGATGCGGGTCTCTGCTTTATTTAAGTCTGCGAATTGGAATGTAGTTGGATGTGATCTGACCGGACATGCTCATAATCAAAGAGCAAATACAACGGAAGGTTCAATGTATATTCACCTGACGGAGACTACTCTGGTGTCTCAAGGCCGCTCTATCACTCAGCAATTGCAGGTGAGCAAAGCTTGATTTTTCAGCCCACCTTTTTTCATAGATACTGTGCACTTCGATGCCGAAAGTTGGATTTTCTAACACAAGAGCGACGTATAAGTTCCTCACACAGCAGACCGCTTCTGCCTAGTAACTCTTCTTTATGGATGGTAAAACATAAAGTGAAGCTAGGACCTAAAGTTTTGAAAGTATAAACTATACGTCATAGAATCCATTGCTAGGCTCTTTGGAGGTGACGTGCAGTTATTTTTTTCGTTGCTACAAGGTGGAGGGCGAACGCGTACATTATTTTGCTTGATGGATTGTTTCGTTGCTCGCATTAAAGTTTTTTTCAGTTAAAGTTTGCTCGATTTATCGATCAAATTAAAGTCATCCTTCTCAAGCTTTTCCATGTTTTGAAGTTTTGTGGTAGAATGCAGGCATTGTGTGTTACTTGCTTCGTGCGCTAAAAATATCGAGGAAGCACTATTATACTCTTCTGAAAGTATAGAGAAGTATTATAACTCGAATGTTTGCCATGTGGTAACTATTCTTTTCTACGCAGCGGCTGCCTGGATTAGGGAATGCTAAATTTAACGCTATAATTTGTGCGAGTGGCGGCTTTGCGGGAGGAAACCTTGAGTCAGAAAGCTATTTGGAGGGAGCAGAACGGATGATTACGTCTTCAATATACCCATCTTTAATTTGTGGGCAACTGGCCAAGGAGTTCTTGCTGGTGAGCCCCTGATGCATACCTCAATTTGATATTGTTTCTTCTTGCACCCCTCCCTGAATGTCCATTTAGACTTTGTGTGAGTTTATTGGAGATTTTTTTTAAAGCTCCGGCAATATATGCAAAAGTGGCTTGCTTTACCCTAGGAAAGCGCATGGCATGATGGCTCGGCTTCCCTTGTTTTAAGTGAGTTTCTTCAAGGACAGATTTTTTTTAATCATTTTTTAGGGTGGGAAAATACCCTTTAATTGAGCACTCTTTGCAAGATGTTTCGCTTCCACGAAAAGAACTGTTGATAATTTGTTAAAAGCTACAAATGGTCAAAGTGCTTATGTCAATACTCATTTTTGCAAACTCCTGACTGTATTTAGTGGCGCAAATTGCGTGGCATATTTAACTTTTCCCGCGGTATCTTTATTGTTATGTGGAATAATGTATTATGAAAATGGAAGATTAATAATTCTATTGGATTTAGGCGCGTATTTTATGTGCTTTGTTTTCTCTACCCATTTTATTCTTTCATGGATGATACACTACTTGCCAATTTATAAGGGAATTCATGTCGTCTTTTTTTGTCTGTATCAACTGGATGTCATTACCATCCTTCCTGAACTATAAATGAATTTTTGCTTCGAGAAGAAGCTTTTTCGCATGACATTACTGCAAAAGGTACTCAATTTGCCTCAAATTTTATGACAGCCTGGTGGTCTACTGGTCCTCCCTGGAGCTGCCGCTGGTTTTAAAGCATCCCCCGGAGCGAGTAAGATTAATTTATCTTTTTCTCTTACTTTTATCAAAAAATATCTCATGCTTTTGAGGCTTCTTATTTATCGGCTATTTAGCATGTTGGTATCACTTATGTTGTGCCGTAAAATTTTTTTTTTTGGGACTTTAGATATAGTATTCCCACGGTTCTCTTTATGCTAAAGTGATATGAAAGTTCTGTATAATTTAGCTATTTTTCAATGGACCATGTGGCTCATCGGCTGTTTTTCATAATTACTTTGCCATGAAACACCTTTATGTGGCTTAGACATTGAGGTTAGTGGTGGTGTATGGCTGTAGTTTAACTCTTTGATGATGCATGAAAGAACTGCTCTCATTATTGCGCTTTATTAGTATCTCTTCATGCCTGCTTCCATGCTTATTGTACTTTTATGGTATTGTTACTTTCAAATTTTTTGTTCTACATTATAGCCCCAGTGTAGGATCTAATCGTACACGAGCTTTTAGGGCTCTCACTGCTATATATCTGCCTTAGCGAGACAATTACTCTAAGCTTATGTCGGGCGGAGAGTAGCGAATTTTATTTTTATTTTTTACACAGTTAAATTTTACTTCAAAAGTTAAGTTGTTTGAATGCAGTTGGTTATGGTGCCAGCAAGGCTTACGTTCATCATATGGTAAAGTCTCTTAGCTCGAAGGGCAGCGGAATGCCGGAAGGTAAGAGATAACATATCCCCTATAATTTTAAGCTTATCCCGATGGTTTAGGGATAATTTTCATAGTTCTTATGACGTGCACACTATTCTTTAAAATTTAGGTTCAAAAATTATCGGTATTGCCCCTATAACGTTGGATACTGAAGCGAATCGTTCGGCAATGCCAAAGGAAGACTTTTCTAGCTGGACATCTTTGGATGAACTCTCTTCAAGGCTACTTGAGTGGGCAGCCACACCTTCCTCGCTCCAGAACGCTAGCGTATATTTTATAAAAACAAGCGGGGGAGTGACTCAGTATATTGCGAAAGATGTTTTCTCCTAACTTTTCTGTGTTCTATTTATCTTGCCATCATATCGCAGCCGTAGACAAAAACTTATTATATGGCCTGCTCTAACTAGTGAAAGTAATACTTTTTTTTGGAAATGCTTGTGCTATAAGGCACATCTTGTAAAGAAGTCTTTTTTTTTGCCCTATTTTAATGCATGAGCTAGCCTAGGAAGTTGCGTATGGTTGTATATTGATGAATTTGGCGTAAGATGCGCGTCATCCAGTATTTTCCCTTTACTTTTTCAGGCTATGAAGAAATTCCTGTGCATTTTTTTATTGAGTTACTATCCGGTAGCTTAGATTTGTGATAATGTCGAGCTAAGGGGAATAATGTACTTTACTGTAGAAACGGAGACTTTATATATGTTTTAACAATAGATACTAAACTATTGGGCTCGGTTCTTTCTTATCGAAGGAATTTTTCGATGAGATTCTCGGATTTTAGATGCTTTTGAAGCTGTTTTCAAACCCTAAATTCAAAGCCAACAAAACCTGATCGCAGTTATCTTTATAAGCTAACTTTCATCCCTGATATTGCCGAAAAATTCATCTAGCTATCTATATTTCCATTATACCATGGAATTATTGAAATTAGTAGTTTTCTCTTCAGCTTAGTGCATAAGCAGTAGGTCTCTTCCAAATTGTCCTTTAATCACATGCTAGGGCCTTCACGTTTCATAGGGGCGTTGCTCCTTAATTGAATTTATCACTGGTTAGTTGCCGTAAACGCTTGATTATCATCTTGTTTGCTGTTGCTTAGTTGCCAATTTGTGAGTACATGTGGGTTCAAGGTACATAATTTCACATAACTGAAGAAAGATTGTTGGATTATCTAAGGATTATTCAAGTTTTATCCCATTAGACGTTATATTTTGTCTCACCTGAAAAATTTTTCCTCGTCGAACACTCCATAGTAGTCTTCTAGAGGGTGTGCATTACGGTTTAATATACGTAGGCATCCTTCAAAGCTGTTATTTAATAGCGTGGTCTCATAATATTTCAGAATCGCTAATGCTGTTTGCAGTGCGAAAACCTAGAAATCAGAGTGTAGGTGGCTAGGAATAAGTTATGGTGCGCTTCTCGGATTATATAAGAAGCCGTGGCAGTAGCAATTTGCATGATGAAAAGCAGCTTTGCAAAGCCATGCTCCTAGCCTCAAATTTACTCTAGCACGATATGGTTTCATTGGTACTTTACGAGTTATTGAGGCATGGTTTTTATGGCTCAACATAGGTATTTTTTAACTTCTGACCTCTCCTTTGAGGATGAAACAATCCCAAACTCTCCCGGCTACTCTTTGTGGCAGCACCTGCGTGAACAACGTAATCATCCACCCCATCAAATATAAGTCAGGGGTTATTTCCAAGCCTTTAAAATGTTTTGAAAGTATGGGAAGACGGGTCCTGAAGAGGGCCTAAAAAAAGGAAATAGTTTACTATCTGAATATGACAGTGTTAACTGTAAAGTCTATAGTGAATTTGAGTAGCGCAAAGATTTACAAATATAAAACATAGGCTTAAAATTGTATAAAATTTTATTAAAGTAAATAAGAATTGCGAAAATAATGTGAACTGCACCATTCGATAATTTCTATTTTTCTTGAAGAGTGCAAATAATGCCTCCCTGATGTTTTTTCCCACCTGGAAGAGCTCAAATCGCATGGTAATCCGGCGCCGACTTGATGCTTCCGACAATAATAAGAAGTCAAGAAAATGATGGGAATGCAGCAGGTTCACAAAACACTGAAAGCAATTGGATGGCTCTAAGTAAAGCAGCAGCATGCCAGCGATATTTCCTACTCCCTTCATGCATCCGAAATCAGGCCTGCATACATTACCAGGATTTTAAGAAAAATTAACTCTTTAATGCCGTTATTTACCTTTAGAAAAATTTTACGGCTGAGCTCGAAGAACCACTCACGAAATGAAACCAATTGAGGAAACTTGTTTTGCATAGTTTGGCATGAAGGGGAAAGCAGCTTACCTGTGCACAACGTAGGCCTCTAGAACGTTTAAAATCTCTGTTTGAAATTGGTATATATTTTCTTCATTAATCCAAGAACCTCGATAATGTACCCCTTCTTCTAAACTAGCAATGGTTTTTTTTTTGTACGAATCTTTGACGCGATCCGATGGACTATATTGAACTGAGGTTGATGAATTCATCAAGCTTTCCATAGTTCCTTTGCCATCTTTATCAATTTTAAGGGCCTTTCAGAAAAGCAGTAAAATGAAATACTATTTTTAACTCAAGATGATGACAGAAAGTACATGACCCGTTCTTCTTTTCTAAACTATTATACCAAATACGGCCGCTTAATATATTTGACAAACGCGAAGAATTTGATGCTTTGGAGGCTCTGTGCTGACTGGCAAATGGATTTGAAGCTTAGTCTTGCAGGCCTCAAGCGGAAGATAAAGCTTTTATTAGCCCTCTTGCAGGAAAACTCAACCAGCCAAGTAGTACGCACATCTTTCGTATCCTTGTCCTTGGATTGAACTGTATTGGCTTTCGTAGATTCGCTGGAATACTCGCTGATGTTGTAGCATATCGTTGTGTCGCTGGCACCTATGACAGGAACACTGAGGGAGGAAATTTATCACACTTCCAATTTGACCTATCTAGCTGCAAAAAAAATTCGTACTTTAGTAGTGAAGTTTCTACCCTAATATATGGCATGTAGCACAGATACAAAGAAAGAGTGTTCTAGATGTATTCCTTAACTAATAATGAAGTGGGAAGTTAGAAATGCATTATCTCAGCCAGCTAAAAATTTGCGTCATACAAGGGTGACCTTAATAATTTGTAAATCCATATAAGCACGGAGGAAAAAACCAGATTGAATCGCCAACCTTCACCATTTTTTAGGTCTGCCATGCTTCCTTCAGGGCTGGAAGAACTATTATTGCAATCAGAAAGCAAATCCACTGGTTTACAGCGCTCTTTCCATACATGATCTTGCAATAATGAGCCAACAATATCCGGTATATCTTCACGTAGCCGTGTGAGCCTCCGGCTAATCCCTTCTAGGGCCGAACTTTTTTCTGACGAGGAAAGGATTGCTCTCGAATACTCTAGGGAAAGATGATAGAGATTTGGAGTGGCACGCTGGGCATTCCCAATTGCTAGGGCCCAAAGCTGGGCCCTACAACTAGGGGGTATTCCTAGATACCACGCATCTAAGAGTTTTGCCGACAATGAAGATTGTTGGAGTTCTTCACAAAATGGGGACTGAGCGCCTCCGCCAGCGAAACTATCTCGTTCCCACCACCTGTACTTAAATTGAGCACTAAACCATTTTCTCTCAAATTAGTGGTGCAATCTAACTAGGCATGAAATTTGGGCTGTGAAACTTCCAGTGTACCTCTTCACTATAGGGCTCGCACTTGCTTTTTCTTTTTTTTTATGCCAATTACTCTTGGTGAAAAAGTTTCGAAAGTAGAAATTTTCCTGCATGTTTGCATCATTCGCCTTGCTTTGTGAATCCCATTGTAACGCTATATGCTCTCTCCAAAATTTTTCCTTTTCTTCATCTTCTCTCTACGCAAGTAAGGCTACAAAATTTGTTTATATCAATAAAGACATGCATACTTTAGGATGCTTATTTTGCAATAAAACCAAACCTTTCAGGCAGGAATTCTCTGCCGCAGAAATAATCTCCTGTAAAATTTAAATCAATTCACCTAAACTTGATAATACTTTAACTTACAATATGGAAAAATATTAGCAAAGCATACTCTAGAAGCGCTACCTATATCTCGTGATTAATTTTATTCTGCATTTAAAATCATTAATTAAAAAGCCTTAAAAGAGGAAAACATCTGATTCATGTACGAAGTACTAAAGACTCAACCATGATGGCAGTGGGGAGAAAGCAATTTAAGCACACTTAAAATATAATAGCTGGTTATGCAGCCATAAAGTCTTCACCTGCATCTCAATAATCTTTCGCTGTAACTGTAAAGGATCTGCTGGAATTTTTCGGCGGGAAATGCGCTTGTTGATATTCCTTTGGAAGAAGCCTGTCCAAACTTGGAGGGGG
Source organism: Nephromyces sp. MM_2019 (assembly GCA_015657535.1). Classification (NCBI taxonomy): domain Eukaryota; phylum Apicomplexa; class Aconoidasida; order Nephromycida; genus Nephromyces; species Nephromyces sp. MM_2019. The sequence continues at coordinate 35,990 of JADHZB010001612.1, forward strand.
GGATCCAAATCTTTCGGGGCACACAAATCTAGAGTGCGATCAGCGTAGTGTAAGCACAGAAATCTTCCTTCCAACTCCTCTGATATCTTAAATCGCTTTGAGATATTTGACCACTGAATCGTAGCGCATGAGTAATCTGCAACTTTTTCAACGCAAAAATAAATCTAAGGGTCAATAACGTAAAAAAAACAAGTTTACAACTAGCTGTAAACAAGGCATGCTACCATACATAGGCGCCGACTGTCACATCTAGCATGCCGTCAAGTGGGAGTGACCGGGGTTCTTTTCGCTCGTGAACCGAGCGAACGGCGCTCCATATCACTCTTGTCAAATCCTGAAGATAAATTGGGGGTTCAGCCAAAGTTCACTTATTAAATCAGCTAAATTCGTGTGGCTGCGCAGAGAATTCTACTTTAACGCTCCGAAAATGGTTAGCCTAGTAAATGTTGGAGGAAGCGCTACCTGAGAAATTCTTACTAGGCGGTACTTCACTTTTCCATTTCTGCAATATTTCTTGAAAACTGAACCAGTTTTTAATCTTTCTATGTCCTCTATTGAGGGAGCTCGACTTATTGCCGCGGAAGCCCTCCTGGGAATGTGAAGGAATCCGCTCAATCTTGAATAAACCTGGAAGGAGTAATAAAGAAATATTGTGCACCACCGGCTTACCTAACAAGCCATCAAATTCACATACGATGAGTTTGATAAAGTTGACAAACCTTATCTGCCTCAGTGAATTCAAGTTTGAACTCTGCTCCAGCTATTCGATCATAGACGCCTTCTAGCCACGAAAGGCCTATATTCGGTTGATAGCTTAAGGAGTTGCAGAACTCATGCTTAGTCATTTTCTTTTTTACCTGCAAACATTTTAGACTGTAATTATACCCGGATCCTAGACTGATATAGCAGGAGTGCAATCAATATATTAATTCCAATAACCTATAATGAAAAAGTTTCTCCGATTGCATAAGCCGTAAAACATTACTGCATACGATATTACACCTCGCATGAACTTCAGATTGATTGCTGAACAGGTTAAGTAACAGCATACAAAATCCACACGTAGTAATAAAAAGTAAAACCTGTGGATTGTGTATATCAGTATGCAATAGAAGAATAGCATACGATAGAAGATGAGCTTGATCTGCATCCAGTTTTTTGGCTTGATTCACTTTAGAATAAAGGCATGCGAACTGATAGAGAATCCTGTATAGTTGCTGAGCCTCCCTAAGAAAGAGAACAAATATTCTAGTGCCTAAAGCATACCTACGAAGTAAAGCGCCTCCCAAATTGCAGCTCAGACAAAAACTCATAGCATAGGACCATAGTGTAGGTGGCAAAGAATGAAGCTACCTTTTACACTTTCGAATAAAAAAAAATATTTTAATGCTTGGTATTCCCTAATGGCTTAATAAATAGAAAGAAATTAATTAGTTTCAATAGATCCGAACTTTAGCTCTCCAGAAAAAATAGTGCTCTCACTCTATTAAATTAAACACATTTTATTAGTCTGGATATTTGCATGCCAGGAAAATAGCGCACCACAGAGGAAAATGCTTTGAATAAGCTCAAAACTGCCATTTTCTCACTCGTTATCGTAACTTAATTGGTAAAAATTTCCAGAATTAAATGTTTGATTGATGCTTTAAGTAAGTAGGTTGTTACTTTGTTTCAAGCATTTTTGGTGAATCTCCAAGAACGGATGGATACTTAAGACGCATAGATACTTTCAGGTATTGTTATTAGTCATACTTTTTTATGCTTAATTCATGCCAAACAATTTTCATTTAATTCAGAGAGCTTGCAGCTGCAAAAAAGATAATTCACAGTAACTTCAATGGATTGTACTGACTTAGACATTTGCTACCATTGTATTGAATAAAAAAAACGTTATTTGCCTGCGGTTAAGCTAATGGCATAATACTAGACAGAGTACGAAAAAGTTCAATTGATAGCGTAAATATTACCCTGGGGGCTCAAATTTGCTCAGCATAAGACGGAGAGCAAAGTCTATTTGTGTATCACTAAAATCATAGAAATGTACAAAATGGCGTAGGACAGCTATGGAAAATTCATCTTCACGTCCTAGAAATTCGCCAACCTGAAAGATCAAAACCAATTACACCAAGAGCAAAAAATTATTACAGCGTATGGCCTTATGCAATAGTAAGTACAGCAGTGGCTATGATGCCTAAGCTGTGAGCGCATTTGAATTAAAGAGGACCCGCATTTGAATAAGCAAAGCCTTGTTTAATAATGGAGCAAGAGTAGTGAATATGCATTTTTGAATTTCGCAGTAAAACTGTCTTCCATTAGATGTTTAGTAACAAAGAAGTACCTTACGCTTGTCCAAACCACGCTGTTTGAAGAGAAAAGCAGCTACGGACATAGTATTTCGCCTTTCTAATATCGCATGCTTCTCAAGAAACTCTAGAGCTGAATCTACTCCATGTTGATTAAATATAAGAACTGCCTGATCTATTAGCGCCCTATAAAAAGTCTGTCGCTCAATCGCAGCGTTCAGGTCCATGTCAGGATCCCAGGTTTCTTCAGGGCTTGTATCTTGCAAGCGAGATTCCTAAACGATAGAGCCAGACAGCATGAAACAGATAGCATATCGTTCTAATTAATGGCCAGATCTTAAATAATTAAATGGTCTATGTTATAGAGCTCTATAAAATAGAATATTTAATTCTTGAAGAAGTCGAATCTCACTACCGAGAAGCAGCAGCCACGATTTTTACTGCGAAAAAGGCTGTTAAAGAAAAATTAGGTCTAAAATACAGCATGCTTACGTAAGAAGCAACTTCTCCAATTATGGGATTTAGTAGCCCCTCAACGGATAACTCGTACTTCCCAGAAAGCGACAGGCCAAGGTTGTGCATTCCTTTGTGGTATTTTCCTAATCTGGTGTCAGCACACTTCACTGACTTAGTCGCCATAAAGGCTTCCTCGGCGTGACCCATTTCTAAAGTCTTCCTGTATTGCTTAGGCTTCAGCTTTCAGTACGCTTTATCATCGTTATCAATTGTGTGTAAGGTGCTAGTTTCCCTTTTTTTGAAGCTCTATTGAGAAGAAAGGAAAACTAACGTTTAGTAAGCTAGCAAATGTGTAATAAAGGTAACACTAAACCCCTAGCAAGTGGAGAGCAATGAATTTCTTTACTAACCTAACATGCAAGCTAGATAGCAAGGCAACATCTGCGCTTTATCACGAATTCCCACATGATAAGATTATACTGCAAAAATCGGTATTATTCAGTATTCTCAGAAGACAAAGTCCGAGGAATCTCTAAGTTACATGGTTTATTATGGTGCACCAGAATAGTTGAAAATCACATAAGCAAAACAGAATACTATCGGCTAATGTTTGACAGGACATATCACAGAGGTTTACTGTTGCATTGGCTAAGTTTCGAGATAAGGTGTAACACAACTTAAAATCTGAATATTCGTGGAAGTTGGAAGTAAAAAAGCAATTATAATGAGTGCACTTTAAATGCAAAAAAAGTGAGTAATCACTATAGAATCAAATTTCATTAGCCCACTTGAGTTTGGCAGCGGACTCTCAATCTTGTTAATGGGTCCAATCACTCGGTGTAATTGCGAAGAGGCATGTATTCCCAAGCAGTAGTAGCATGGAGTTCAACCCGAAATCAAACAGGGCATACTTTTCTGGTCGCAAACAAATGTTGTACAGCGAGTACATTAAAAGCTGAAATAGCTACGATTCTTGATGAAATGCATTCACCTCACGCTACTAGTATGCTCGCATCCTCACGTTGATACCATTTTCTACAGGCACAGAAATTTTGGGAGTTGTAGAATTTAAGGTAAAAATTGCTTAACTTTAAAAAGTTCAAATAATTGAAAATCGTAGTTCTACTCCGCCATAATATAATAACGAGAATTTTGATTTATTCTCAAAAGAGTGGAATGTCCATGTATAAAGCCGTTGACAAGGGCCTACGAGGGCCTATGCTCAATCAGCGAATGAAGCCAAACCATATCAAAATTTTACGAGCTAAATGTAGCCCAAATACTTCGGCATTGAATTCAGTTATTCTGGAATTGCTAATACAATCTGCCCTCAGCGTAGAAACTTAAACGCTACTACTTCTTCTTAAAGTGAACCGGGCTGTCTAATGGATCTACCCTTACTAGGCGATATGGAGCTAAAGTGGCAAACAATGATTTGAAACCTGTAAACCTCACATAACTTTGCTCCCCAGCTCCGAAAACACAACAAAGGAATATATTAAAAAAATATCGGCAGCGTTCTTCACATTATACAAGATCTATCTTTGATACAGAAAAAGTTTTGGGCTGGCGCGTTGACTTCCATATCGATATGTTGAGGCCACCACTTGATGCACCGCGAAGCTGACACATGCATATCAACGAGGGAACGTGTTACGTATTGTTAAATTTTAAGCTAGCACAAAACATATATACTGTAACTGAGCATCACCCTACATGCATAACGTGTGTATAAAAATGGCAGGGATAGTAGGCGATGTCTCAGACGTCTAAGGAGATTTTTTGGTCAACTAGGCTGATATGTGCTGCACTAGGACGTCAAAATGGCTCCTCATTGAATTCTTTGCCGCTTCGATTTCTGTTTATTAATTATTACCCAAATTCGGTTCACAAAGCTGGGATATACTTATATCTTTACACAAAAAATCCATACGCATGCGGTGAAACTAACAACTAAACATTTTTCGCGAGCGTTGAGTCGGTGAAGCGAATGTTTTCGTTAATAAAATTCATTATAGTTTTAATGTATTCCACCACTTTTGGGGAGTCTCTGGCCGGTAAGAGACCCGGCAGCCCTCCGCTATCTTCCTGCACAGCGTATAACTATGAAGCCGTAGGCGAAAGCATAAATTTGCGGCCATTAAAAAGTAAAGACTTTTAGTATCTGCACGGTGACCTCGTCTTCGATGAAGGCTATTTTTTCACGGAACTTTTGATGTTGTAACTTTTTTCGATAGTGATGGTCATTCGATATTCCAGCGTTGGATTAGACCAATGCACAGCCTTATCAACCGTGGATGTTTTGATTGGTACACCCGGTATGAACATATATAAAGCGATACATCTTAGTCTCTTAATAAAACTGACTTCTGTGATATGCATTCATAATAAAGTTATTGAGCAAAGAGGGCTACTCTGAAGTGTAGTAGGTCTTACCTGTATCAATTTATGCATGGCGCCGCGGTAAAAATATACTCGGCTGCTTTTCAGAGTGCTTGTAGCCTCCTTTTTATTCACTGTTAGGTTTTGAAGGGCCTCCCGGGTTTTACACCCATACAAAGCGTGTAAAAATCGGTAATGGTAGAAGCTGCTATGAAGCCGCTTGCAGGTTTTTGTTTAATTGGGACATGATAAATCTCGCTGAGCCAGGTTTAGCAAGTAAGTTAATTTGGATGGCAATTACTTACTATTTTTGGAGACAATCTATATGTTCGGTAATTCGCTACACCTGCTGAGCTAAACTTTCCTGCTGACATGCCTAAGTATCTTTGTCATTATATGGAAAAGATGCATGAGAACTGCGCTGATATCTGGTTATCTACATGGTTCTATTTTAGTAATCGATGGCTTTGGGTAACTGAAACATATTCCAACTTCATATATGGTGCGTCAATAAGAAGAATGGCGTGAGAGCATCGTGATATTCACGGTTAGCTTATTATCGTATCAATGCAATGAAGCCTATATTGATTGACACCACGCACTATTTACAACTAGCTGGATATTCTTTCTTATAACTTTTTTGCCCTTGAAAGGCTGCATTTTGACGTGTCTTTCGCAGTTAAGTGACGGGGTGCTTTATGTATTCTTTGGTGAACTTTACTAAAGCTGTAGTCGTAATGACCCATAGAGGCTTGTGATATTAACTTATGTTTAGATGTCTGAATTCTTGTTCTCAAAATTTTCTGAAATTATATCAATCTATGAAGACCTCTTATATTATACTTCTTACCGAGTCTTTATGAATCGGTGTTTACTGTGCTGCTAAGTCGTATTGCTAAAGTCACTACCTTGAAGTCTAGGCAGCTACAAGTTCTCCAGTTGATGGCACTTTGCTCAAGTCACCTAGTGAATGACTGAACTTAATAAACTTCCATTTTCAACACCTTATTCTCAGTGCGTAAAGCTGGTACCATCAACCCATAGTTCATTTTACAGCCAACTGGATATTAGTAAGAATTTTTGAAGAATACTATTTCTTGCACATGAAGGTACAAATATGATTCCGAGCAGCATCGTATTCTTGACAGGGCTCTTTCTACATGAAGAGTGCTTTACGAAAAGAAAGTTTCTCAACGGTATTCCTGAAACCCCTTGGTTCCTAATAAAGTTTCATCATACGTTTTGTGCATATTTGTGCTGCTCACCTGCTTTAATAACTTTTTGAAATATTTTTGGATCATTTTATTACTGAATAAACTCCAGTAATAATGTAATGTATCTTTCCAGTGTGCCTATCTATTCAAGAAAAAAAATATATATAGCATGCCCGTTGAATGCGACTAAACACACCTCCCTCATTTGCAGCTATTCCTACTTTGTACACATAATAGGATCCTGGGTATCTATTGTTGGAGAGCAATATGATTATGACACTCGAGCTGTAAAAAAGGATGCTTCTAATAAAGAAGGAAATGGACTAGTCGCAGTTTGCTTAAAATTCTTGAACTTGCGATGGCATAACCACTGCAAGATTTGCTACAGAGTAATCGATACAGAAGTAGAAATACCGGGGGAGTGTCAGCTCTCTCATCGGCGAAAAGCTAAAAGATTTGGGAGACCCACTTCTGTTGTATCTGCTATAGGTTATGGTACGCTTAAAGGGCACTTGTTGTCAGGAGAAGAACGCTTTTTAGTGGAATACCAGCGTAACAATTATTCACAGTCGGAAAATCGTGGACAAAAGAGTCTTTCAACAGTGGAAAATTCAGAATCTCTTGGCAAGGCAGTGCCGGAAAATGATTCAGTCTGGTTTGAAATATCCTCATTTTCAAGACCTAGCGGTATTCTAGGTTTTATTTGCCTTCCATTCATACGCTTACTTCAGCGCAAATTCTTAGATGATGTAACCAATAAAATGATGAGGCTGGTCCAAAGCAAGATGAAAGAAAGCCAAACTTAGTCATAGGAAGTTCTACATCGATAAAAACACACACTGCGCAGGAGTTAACAATGAGCGTTGGTAATTTGAATTTATTTGTGCATCCACAATACCTGCACCAACCAGTAAATATGCAAGAATCGCAGTGGCTGTGCAAGCTAGAAAGTTGCGCATTCATACAATCAAATATATCACTTGGTATATGATATAAAAAGCACATCTCAAACCCACTGCAAACCAGTCTTAGATGTGGAGATTTATGTACTATTTTTGATTTTTCTTGTATAGCAAAACTAAATAGGGATATATTGAGGACGTGAACCGCCTATTCCAAAAGCCTAGTGCATCATGTAAAATTGCGTTTCGCCTTGCTAGGCTCTCATTCATTGCACGATCTCTGTGTTTATTGAAGTCACTATACATACTAATGGCTACAAAAGCCGAGCAGCAGATCGTGATAGATGCTCGTAGTATTTTATTTACTGTAGCGGCGCAACCAACTTGAAAAATGCAAGAGCAGCACTAAGGGAGTGCCCGCAACAGATATATGCTATTCCACTTAATTCTTGAAATATTTATATTCTTGAATTGTGCTATAAACATATCATATATGAAAGGTATATGTAGTCCGCGTGTCTAAAAGACCTTTTTCGAGGTCAACAACTCTTAAAATCAACCATCCAAACCCAAGTTTTTCGGATCTCTTTAGCGACTCGTGGCCACATAAATTGTTTAACCACAAACGTTGCAAGACACGCACAAAATGTCAGACGAAATTTGGAACCATATTTTGTAAGGGCTTATAAATATTCTTGTGGTGATTCCATCTCAGTGGTAAGTCACTCAGTGCACTAAATTTTTCTAATCAAACGCATCGCCACCCGCACTGCACAAAAATTCTTCAATGTTTTTATTTTTCAATAAAAATACTTATAAAAAAAGCTGCAATGAATCAAGCGGCATTTAATTATAATTAAAAGAAGTACAAAATAAAGCCTCACAGTGAGACCGCAGCCACAAAAACGGAATATTCTCTTAAGTTAATACAAAAAACCCGACGGGGTTCAATTCATTAGGGATGAATCATATCACGCTATAGTAGCAAAGCGTAATGCTGCTCTCAACATACTAGAGGTCTAGCTTATTGCAGGTAGAACAAGTTATTATGGAAGTAAACTTATCCAATATGAATACGCTCGAAGCACCAATAATATTATGGATAAGGGTACTCCCAAAGCAAGGTAAAAGGAAGGTTACTCGTAGACGAATATAAACCTGCAGATCACCAACACCGGCATGAATGGTTGCTCTGTCTACCGGTAATCCTCAAGAGCAATAGCTTTCAACCTGTAAAAATTTATTCCCCCCTAATTTACAAGCGATGCAAGGACTAGCAATTCTGTCACCTTCTGCAGCATCCAACTCTACAAGAGTCTCACATTAAACGCAAGCATATTCTGCATGCTGTGAAAGAAAAGTGAACAATTAGCAGACATCCAGTATCGCAATCAGCGGAAACAAAGCGATCACAGACGAGATAGACCATTACATTCATCCGGGATAAGATATATCTTTAAATTAAGTTTGGAGAGTTTCCAAGGTTAACAGGGAAATGGAGAGCCTTCTTCACTATGCTACACATGAGTTGCTTCCAGCAGTGTGGAGGAGAAGCGTAGGAGTAACGAAGCCCCATATTTATCCTAAAGTGAGATATGTTATGACAAATACATCGAGTAACTATTTGCCATGCACTCTGTACCAAGCATATATAGAGGTGAATCAGTTTCTGGCCAGCCAATCAATACTACGTTTCCTACGAAGAAATTTCATCTCTGTCAGTTTTTCATCGTCAAGAATGCCATGCAATCGACGCATCCTTTCCAGCGACCATAAACGAAGATTGCGTTCCCGCCTTTCTAATTCTAGCCTTTTTGCCCTGACACTTTTAATTAGACTCATGGCTTGTCGCGCATCGGCGCACATGCTAATATCTATATCATCCTCGTGCATTATTTGAAAATTTCTTCCAGGGATCCCCAAGTAAGTTGAATACATCACACTGTTCGCAGGCCTCTGAGAATCCGTAATTATATCCCAGTGTTGACGATTAGGACCAGAAAATCCCTCAAGTCTTTGACAGGTTCGGTAAAAGTTTGCCAATTCTTCAACCACTACTCCCTGTGGTTTGCTAGGAGCGGTGTACTTGCTTGGCTCTTCTCCCGTACGCTCGAGGATTTCTGAGAAATTAGGAGCAAGCGCATCACATTTTATCACTAAACCACTCGAACCAATCATAAACGGGAACGAACCTGCGTGCGAGATCCAACGCTTTGAATCCACATCTTGTTCTTTTCCAGTAGCACGCTCCAAATAAGTAGTATCCCCGGAAGCGGCGCTATCTTGTTCGGGTTCAGTAGGGAAGGGAATGGGAGGGACTCTCAATGGAGGATCCTGAGAAGTAGCTGATTGTAAATAAAGCAAAAAAGATTTATCTTTCTCCATTTAATGAGCATTTGAAAAACACATGAATGCGCCTTTGTAACGTCCACCCAATTGACAGGGCAAAATGCCTTGAAAAAAATTTACTCATTAAAAAAAGCATGCACTCACCATTGTCTATATGGAGTTCATTCTATAAAGAAGGCAAAATCTTCTAGCAAATACGCCCAAATATAATACAGCATAATGCATGAGCATAAAAGAAACCAGAAAATATCTTGATCGCTTTACAATGCTCAGCAGTGGGGGGTAAACGTGCGCAATGCATCAAGTACTAGAACATTAGCCAAGGCGCAAGCAGCTGTAAGCTGCCTATCAAGCAATTGCTTCATGTGATTTAACACTATTATTACCATAACACCTACAAGGAATAAAATTAAGAGTTCTCAAAAATAAATCGAAGAAAGAAGTAAAATTGTGCATTTCAAGTGCAGATACCAAAATATCAATGTCTCAAATACTTCTAAAATCCGATGAAATCAGCATAAAATATTATAAATTATGCGGATATCAACTATAGCATCTATCATAGAAGTACAGCATTACTTAGAAAATGGTCTCGAATGCCAATATTTTTCAAGCTTCAAAAGATTTTATGCTTCCTCAGTATACTATGGTGCAATAATATATAAAAAGTGTTCACTAGATAAGGCAAGCACTGTTACTGATCTGGCTTGATATCGCAAAGTTTTACACAGAATTTTACTCAAGAAAAATCAATACTAGCAGCTAGACAAAACTCAGCCGAGTAATTGCCGACAAAAACAATTGACGGTACATTTTTTGAACCAAGCAAATTTTTTTAAAACCAGCCAATCAGAGATTGCTCTGCTAAGATAAAAAGGCAGTTAATATATGGTAGTCAGCACGAAATTTTTTTCTAAAAATATAATGAAGACACTTTTAAATGCGCTCATGCAAAGTTATTATTTGAAATGCCACAGATGTTTAAAGGATGTAAATAAAAGCACCTGCAATATTTGCCGCTGCTTTGCTAGCTTGGAACATGGCGCGGCTGCCTAGCGTTTCGGTGTAAACTTTAGGGTTCAAATCGTAAAACAACGTTTGAGGGGTTAAATTAAGTAACAAGCTCTTCAAATGAGTCCTTATGCCTTCGGCTAAAAATATTTCAAAGTAAAAAAGCAGTAGCACTTCCTTCAATAATCAATAGTGAAACAAACTTCCACAAAATCTTCAGCATGAAAAAAAGCTCCCAAAAGCAACAGCAGAAGTAATAGTGCTTCAAAGTGATTTACTGCTACAGGAGATCAAGACAGAAGGCTACTATGCTTTGTGTCGTGTCAGCTCAACATAAAATTTGAACATTGATTACACCATGGCAGTTTGACCAGAGCGAAGGGAGAACAGCTTTGATTCAAAAAATTAATGATGGTTGCAGCTCTAAAATTGTTAATTATTGCTCAGCAGCATAAATTACAAGGTAAAAACCTTGCAAAATGCCTCCACAAACTTAATTGATCAGATAGCCCAATTCGAGGATATCATCAAGATTAGCAGTTATCTCTTAAAGTCTTGTTTTGTTCATACGGGAAAGCATCATAGAAGCAAAAGAATACTCCGAAAAGTCCTCCTTATGAGTCAAAATAGCCACAGCCGAAGGTAGTACTATGATAATATTAAAAAGCAAAAACCACCAGTGTTTCTCTTACCCTGCCGTTTTATCTTCGTATCATGGGGGTATTTTCGGCAAAGGGAAACTAAGGACTGGGGGGGGGGGGAGTGAATTAACTCACTTATAAAATTAAATATTGAAAGTGCGGATGCCAACAATCTCTGCAAAAATAATGTTGGTAATATAAAATGTAGTAAACAAAATTTTATTGTAGAAGTAAGCTAAACTGTACATAATAAACTGGCGAGTGAGAAAGGCACATCCTCACTGAACAGCTGTGTAGCAACGTAATGCACGGGGAACATCACGACAAATTACACCTACTGAAAGAAATAAGAGTGACAGCAATTTCTAAAACAGCTGAGCGCTAGCAAAAATTTCCCAAATTTCATCAAGCATCTATTGCGAATGCCTGCCTATTGGTAGGATTCTATAAGCACGACAAGTGCTGCAAAGACTACCGTATTCAATAAAAGTAGAAAGAATAATCTGCCTAGCCCGGGGGTATAGTCCAAAAAGACCTTAATTTTATAAACGCCATTAGCAGCATTGCATACCAATGGACTGACAATACCAGTGCATTTGAAGAGCCAAAAAACGCAATGGCCTACTAGGCAGAAAAAAAAAGTTACAAGAAGTCACCGATCCAATTGCATGAAGCACATCAAAGCAGCCTGCCTTGCTATAATATCAAAATTACGCTTCAATTTTTTTTCCGGAGTTAAATAACTCCATGGTCACACATAAAAATCCCATCACCTAAAATGCGAAGCATTGCTAAGGAAACTCTTATCTTACTTTGGTAATGTCCATCATTATACGAGGGCTTAAATGGTCCAAATAATACGCCTGAGAATCTTGCTGACAAAAACAAATCTCATGCCACAGTTTATCCGGAATTCTAAGTGATTTCTTCAAGTAAGTAAGATCCATTTGCCCATCTAGTCGGAGTGACACTTGTACGGAAGGGTGCACGCCGCTAGAAGTTATTCCTCTCACTCTTCTTTTTAATCGATCTCTGGAATCAGAAAAAGCATTTTAAGACAAATTAGAAAAATCAAGCAAACGCAAAGCCTATACTGCCTATTCATGTACAAAATTCGTATCACATTAACAATTACTTTCTAGCCTACAAGCGGAAATATCCCCAAAAATACCGATAAAATTAAAAGCGTCAACTTTTAAGCGTGAAGCTTTCAAAGACAAAATTTCTGAAAGCTTGAAAAATTCAATGCTAATTTAAGATCTAATTTTGCATCCTGTTCTTTGGATTTCATAATAATCAAAATCACTACTTCCGAGCTAAAGCAGCAAATACCCAAAGTTACAAGAGCTCGAAGCAGAAAGCAGATATACCACCCTATCACAACAATCAAATATCCATGTCACAATATGCAGGAGCACAAGCACTAACAATAAAACATATCTCTCATGTCGAAGAATATGTGTTAAATATCAAAATAACGACATAAATTGATTATTAATTTCATATATATGGCCATGGAATATTTTTTGATGAACAATAGCTGTAACACTTAGAACATTTTGCTGTGCCATGCATGAAGCTTTAGTACTGAATACATAACCCATGCAAGAACTTTTCAACCTTCCGTTTCATTTTTAATGCCTAACTCAAGCAAAACAACAAAAAGTTAGGAATAGGAGACCGAACCAAAATATTCGGTACCTCCCAGCGAGCATACTGATTGCTTTAAACTCCGGTTTATTTTACGTTATAGAAAGCTAAAAAATCATGAGCAATTTGAATAGCTTAACCGAACTAGTTCAATCAAAAAGCAATGATTTTCCAATCTCATTATATTATACAGAAGTTCTTTGCTGCTGGAACCTCAACAGGACTTGATATCATTTCAATATCACGCCCTACATGCTCGCATTTATATGTCAAATCATTATCCAGAAAGAAAAACTAATTTATTGGGTATAAAAAGGCAACTTTTACTGGGCAAAAAAAGAGGCAAGTAAGCACTCTAGATAGCAACTAGCTTCTATACAATTCAGTGTGAATTAACAACGGCAACACACTGTTTCACCAAAAAAACAGGCATATAAGATTAGGCATAAACAAAAACGGAAAGTCTAAATAAACTAATGACGTCAATCAGATCTCGGGCTAAAAATTAGATAATCAAAACAAAATTCTTAGCTTCTATTCACTTTATTCCGGCCTCATCTTCGACAGATTGTAGAACGTCAAATTTGTCAAGCTCGATAGAACATCCAAATATAAGAGGAAGATATTCACGAATCCACCATTTAAATTCGTTTAGATCAGCAATAGGTTCCTCGCTCTCAACAAACCACCAGAATTTTGACCCCTCCGGATCTGCCTCTGTCACATCCAAATCTGAATACCTAGGTACTTTAGTCACTCGCATATTTTTCGGGAAATATCCAGTGAACTTCAAGGAAGGTGCTGACACTCTATTCATTTTCTGCCTCGTTAACTGCCTCTTAACATCCCCAGCAACGTCGCTGCCATTTGAAAACTCCATGGCGTTGCCAGAAAAAGTCTCCTCGTGGCTCGAATACATGTCATTGCTGTAAGAAAAAAATGCAGAAATAATTTTTTTAACAAGTAACGCCAGGCAATGATATACACTGCACCCCCTCGTATTTATCTTCCAAGCTAATTAACGGTTTCACATTCATTTTATTGCTAACACTGGCGAACATATTCCGTGAAAAATGGCATGAGTGCAGATATTCCCGTAAAAAATAACTCCCATAAACCCTTCGAAGCTACAGTAAGCCTTTTGTACAATAAAAGCTTTGCGAAAAAACAACAAAAGGACTGGAGTAACAAGCCCCAAAGCATAGAAAACAAGAATATAGTTCAAAAACTTTTCCTTGAATGCTAAAAATTTTTTGCAGTAGCTATATCAACTATCTAAAAAGCGCCAAACTCAATATCTGAAGAAAAAATAGCAGAGTAATAATAGAAAAAACTAAAGATTCTTTCCTATTGGAATGAAAAGAGCAGTATAGAGAGCGAACATAAATTGATATAGCTGTTGGAGACACTCATAATAAAACAAATTTTGGCGCTACACGCAAACAATGCTAATCCCAACACGGCAGTGGCAAGAAAAGTTCCTTATATAACTCAAAAATATTCCGCATACAGCAGCCTGCTTAAAGAGACCTGGAAACTTTAACAGCAGTGCTTCCGCAAAATTTTATCAGCAGGCGATTCAAAAAATTGCCTCAGCGTAGGCATACACGGAAGTACTGCAGGAAAAGGGTAGCACCAAAGGTACACAACACATGCAGAAGCTAGAATTAAGAAGCTGGAGTTAATTCATGGAAACACAATTTATAAGTGTGAATAGAGAGCTTTTCGTCGCGTATAATAAAAGAATCGTAGAGCCCAATTAAAGCAAAACGTCCCGCCATCAAATAATTAAAGCAGCAGCTCCTCCAAATACACTAAAAGCAGATATGTTGAAACGTGATAGCTAGAAGTTTTCAAACCAAATACATATTACTAGATGTACAGGTAGTGAAAGTTTCATAGAAAAATCTAGAAAAAAAAACACAAAGGAATAGTGAGAGTGCAGCACATGTGCCAGAACGCACTCCATTAACGAAAGGCACGGCTTCTTTTCACTTAATAAAATCTTCTTGCTATATAGACCAGAAGCATACATCGCCAAAAACATTAACAAAAGCTCTAATTGTAGTTTCCAATTGTCTTGGCAAAGTTCTGACACGCGCGCAGCACATTAGGAGTTGTGAAGAGGTATAAATACGTCATATTGCCATCATAGCTTGTTCTACCTGGAAATCGTATTAGGCTGGCAAACTCAGCGCATATAACTGGAGGCAAAACTGCGCTCACCACAAGGAGCCAAAAAGCCAACTAGTACCCACATTTAGCAAATCACCAGGATCCAGAATAGTTGCAAGTGTCAGCAACACGAAGATCCCAGGAATGCCGTATAGACAAACCGACGTAGTTTAGCCATGACCTCGATTAGTAGTTACATCAATAGCCCGGTTCTGTTTTGAAGGTGTCTAATCCTAAGTAAAACACATGCATAAGAATTTCTCGTCACTGGCATGTGAAGACCGAATACAAAGTAATCTATTCCACGTGCACAAGCTTAATTCATTATAGCATATATATACAGGCTCTGACTTTGGCCATAAAGCAATTCAGTAATTTTCAAAATATAGTAATTTTTGAACGTACGAATATATCATGCAGGGCCAACAGGGTCGGTGTGTACCCTTCGGATAGTAGTCTCAATTCTCATGACATGCGAATACAAAAAGAAGCTGCCTTCAACCTCTCCACTGTGGGTTGCCATGCATACGGACGTTTGACCGCACCGGCTTCGGCTGTCTAGGGAAGGCTGCATCATACCGGTATAATGTCCTGTTGCGACGAGAGTACCATCACCACCCTCCATAGTAGCCTTATAATTGACTACCTCATGACACCGCAGAAACCTGCCCATATGCCCCGCAATCCTATTTGATGTTCTACCTGGAGAGGTTATAGCAACATACTTCTTGCGCAAGAGTATTCCAAAAAATATCTGGAAAACTCTTAGCCTTCGTATAGTCTCTGGAATTTGATGGGGAAAAGCCAGAGCAAGGTAACGAAAATTCGGTTCAAATGAACCTTAGGAGATCGTTCCACACCATAATAAGATAGCTAACATTTTTTATAACAAGCCCAATGAATCAGCCGCTAGCTTTTTCAGCGACTTCCTTTCTGCGTAACCCTGGTCGGAGCAACGTATTTTATTATTGTAAAGAAGAGAAATAGAGGGCCTTAATGCAAAAGCGAAGAATATTCATAGCTACTCTCGTCAGGAATTACTTTGAGCATCTTTTGCAGGTTGGCTGCTTACTGGGTAAGCCACTGCTGAGTTAGTCCGGCTAAGCAAAAGTAACTCAGGATTGTAGTGGAAGCGAAACTGCAACCCCAGAAAATACTGAGCAAAAATCTTGCTTCTTAAGAATTTACTACTAAAACCCATGATTTATAAATCAATGCTTGTCCTCTATTTTTTATGATTTGATAATTGTAAAGAATGCTCGACGTCTGACTTTCTGCCTATGTTTTCGTAACCTGCAGTGAAATTGAATGAGCGGGGTAACGGTACCATTCTGCTTGAGCCATGCAGACATCTGAAAATTTTGAGTTTAAAGCTGGAGGAATTTTCGCCCTTCTAATCTGGCTAAAGGATTTGACTGTTTCAAAAATTTTTATTGGAATTTTTCCACAAACCTTGCTGATGCAGAGCTCTATAAATAGTTACTGTTGAGCTAGAAACTAGAAAAATAACACATTCAAGGTAGTTCCGTATTGATAAAAGCGAAGTTGAGTTTTTTTTTCATTCATCCATAGGTTAGACCAATCATTCCAAGACACTGCCGAAAATTAGAACTAAAAGCTGCACAATTTGCTACAGAACGTTTGGCAGTTTGACGAAATAAAGCCATACTGACTCAAAAGTTGTGGACTCGCTAGATGCAAGGTCTTGAAATCAACATGTTTAGGTTTTAACCATAACAAAGTTTTTCCAGCTTCTTATCCAGATAATAAGAAATTTTATCGGAGTCTATTTCTATAGTTTCTAGATTTTATTCGGCTAACCGATCTTGCCTGCGCAGCTAGCATGAACATGATACACTGTAAAAATGCCAAAAAGGAGTAAAATTTGATTTTCCCCTTATGTGCTCACCCTAGCTATATAAAAAGCCTCAAAGTAAGGAAAAAAGGCATTACCCACCGCGTCGACATCGAGGAGAGGATTCATCACTGTACTGCTTTCCCGTTGGGCCCTTACCAACTTGAGCAAAAAGATGTATGTACTGTTTTGAGATACCCAAGTAGATAGTACCGGAAGTACGATGTATGTACATTATTGCGATGTGTATCGAAAGCAAAATTTTGAGTGGACTCATGAGCACGAGTGTGCCACATAAATATCTGCAGTTTATTTTGAGGAATTTTAGAGGCGCAAACATTCTGCCAATCGATAGAGAGCTTTCGGGCTTTCTTATGATATGCACATAAAGAACTAAGAAATACCAAACAGGATTAGCTGATTAGCTTACTCTAAGATAATTTCTAATTATCATTTTTTGCTGGAAAGCTTTTATTCGTGCTTGTTATTTTTGTTTCATATTATCAAAAATAGTTGTTAAATAGTAAAGTATGAATCTCCGACTGGCAGGCGCATACATTCATAAGCTAAAAGCTCAAATTTGAAAATTTATCATCAAAACTTCCGTAAAAAACGATTTTATTAAGACACTAAGCACTTAATAGGCATATTTGATCCGCTGAAATTTTTTTCCACAAAAAACAGTAGGCACCTTCAGTATCCGTGTTTCCTATTATACTTTGGTAAATGAAAGACTAAGAGCGAACTAGTTCAATTTTTGCATTAATGAAACATGATTCAACTTTTTTTGCAGCAGTCAGCATGGAATACGAAAATGCTATCCTAAAAACGTTGGATGATTTTAAGATATTTTCCAAGGTTCAAAAAGAAAAACGATACCGGAGAGCAAAGAAGGAAATAAAGTTATCTACAGAGTAAGACAGCATTAAACCCCTACCAGTGTTTTAAAAATTGAGAATAAATCAGGGAGCTGAAAAAGCGCTTGGATACAATAAGGTACTGAATATTTTCTTGATGAATCCCTCAAGCATTGCGTGGGATGATTGCAATCTTACGTGAAAATTCCCATGAATTTGTGTTAGGGACTCAGGAAAAAAGTTTCGTTTAAAAATCCGTGAGTTTGTCAAGCAGGATTTCAAAAGTATATCCGCCAAGGTAGAGCAGTGCATCTAATACCAACTAACAATTTTACTAAAAAGTAGCATTAACAGACGGAAAATGATCTGGCTCACCTAAAAGATGCCTCACAACTTTGTGAAAGAGCAAGAATTCTTGAAACTAGAGCAGTAAATGTAATTTTATAGCGATATTATCGTGGCACTTACATGAGAACTCAAATGCTGGAATTCAGGATTTCGGTGCAAAATACCAGAATCTTTTGAATCTTTTTAAAAAAAAATTCGATGAGGCTGGTACTGCTCACTTTTTTTGGGTTGAATCCATCTTTTAATAGAATCATTTTTCAGAAAAAAAAAATCGATCAGAATGGAAGCAGCTAAATAATATCTTCGATGAAAAGCTTAAAGGGGTAACTATCCCATATTTATCTAATTTACGAAACTAAAAACAGGCTATTATAATTCAGGTTAGAAAGAGTTCCTTGGCTTTGACGATGGATACTGAGGCGGATAAAAGACTCAGGCTGGTGCTACAATCGATATCTCTATAGATTTGCATTAAATATTGGGCTCACCCTGAAGAGTTCGCCTGTGTTAACTAATTCAAACTACCACAGACACTTTATGTGCTTGTAGCACTCCCATTAAAAGATACACTCCAAAGGGAAAATACGCAAGGATATACCAATAAGTAAATTTTAGTTAAACCTTTTTTTATGCGATGACACTGTAGTACAATACAATTTGTTTGTAGATTTTATTAGACAAAAGATACTTTTAATACAAAAATTTATGGTATTCATGAGTCATTAAAAAATTGTTTCAATCGTAACTTGAATGTCAACGTCTTCTTTACTATCCGAGCTACTAGTTTTTCTGATTGAATTAACGAAGTGACCAAGCAAAAATTTTGAGATTCCCTTCAAGTTTGCTGTTTGCTAGTATATAGCGTTTATTAACAAATATAGAGTTATTTTTATCTCAATTCCAACTTCACTTCAAGCAAAAAGTTAAAAAACAAAAAATTCAAAGAATTGTCGCCAAGCATGCTGGGTTGCTAATTCTTGGTTTTTATAAAGGTGAAGTTAAGCAATATACCTGCATTTTGAATATATATGTTTTTTTTAGACAGCAATAAGTTTGGCTATTGAACTTAGTTTTTTAATCATTTAATGATTTCTAAAAGCATCTAACCAGATGACTACAAATTAAGCTTAAACCCTTTTTAATGTTTGTTTTTCTTGTCTTAACTCGGCATGAAAAAAATTTTATCAGCTTTTGACTACGAAACAGTGTGGCCATCACGTTACTTGAAACTCCCTTTTTTGGCCTCAAAGAAAATAGCTCTTTTAATTCTAGTGTGGTATATATTTATAAGAAGGGGGTTTACAGTAACAAAAGTACCTTGGGCTGTTGTAGGAAGCATCATGAAAATCTTTTGCGTAAAATATTTTACCTAATTTAACGTGGATTTCCCTTGGGGAAGTAAAAATAAACCAATTCTTTCAGGTTATCGCGTTTACGTAGATGTGATTTCAGTAGGATAAAATAATACGATGGATTGACCTACAATTGATAGAAATTAAGTTAATTCTCTTAACAATAAGCAAAGAATTTAAAATTGCATTTAAAAATATACAGCACTCAACAGATTTTATAATATTGGTAGCACAGCAGAATTTTAGGTTCTTTGCTAAAAGCATCAAAAAGAATCTTTTCAGCTAAAATAAATTCCTTTCATAATAAAAATGCAATAAAATATGAAGTCATAAATTTATTTCCAAAGTAAGTATGGGAGTTTCCTTAATTGTAATATAGTCGGGTATATTTAATTTGGAATGGGGAAAAGTGTACGCTTTATAGTTTTAACTGAAGGAAACTCAATAAAAAAAAACTTAATACTCGCTAGTTAACCGCTGCAAAAAAGGAGCCTGATAGTAGGCGTATCGGCAGTTAAATGCTTGCTCAACTCTCAAGGCACTATGAATTAGCATGTAAAACAAGCTCCTAAATAATTTGAAATTTCTGCGTCAATTTAGCAGGGCCTATTCGTTTTAGATCAGCACTGATTCAATAAAACTTTTCAAGAAGCGATGAGCGCTCAAATTTATGTCAATCACATTAAGACATTGCATGTAACAAGTAGAAGGCGGTACGCTGTCATTCCTAAACATAAAGTGCGCGTCTGCTCCACGGATTTCTTACGCTTTAATTGTAGCCATATCATTTTTTCAAAGGTAAAAAACTAAAAAAATTAAAGCAAAAAGATACTTTAACATCTTTTAGAAAGACAGCAACGTAATGCATCAGTTTTTTGTGTTGAGTTTTAAGCTCAAAGGTAATTAAATAAAATGACAAGGTAAAAATTTAATATTAACACTTTATAACGCCTTTTCCTTAGCGCAGTATGATTTCTGCAAGTTATCACAGTATAATGAAAAAACTTTTCTGAGCGCCTCTTCAAATATTTAAAAAAATCGAGGGGTCCACCTCATTTTGAGAGTTATACTGCGCAGGAATGAAATTTCGTAGTTCAAAAAACTACTAGTGTTAAAAAAATTAATGAAATTGCTCGGTGGTACAATGCTGGCAAATATTTTTTACTTCCTTAGAAAACACCGTCAATAAAAAGAATATCTTTCTTCGGATAAATTTTCTACCGTATAATTAAGATATTCTTTAAAGCCTTCAAATATGTTTTTGTGCATATAAATGAGCACCAGTATGTTTTCATGACCTAAAAAGCGATGAGATCATGGAAGTTGCCAACTGCACCAAGATACTATGAGCTGCTCCAACTATTTTTACGAAGGAATCATTCTTTTTCAGAAGAAAATTTATTGTACGACACTTGATGCAAAGGATATACATCCTGATAAAGATATACAGCTGTAATATAGGCACATTTTTTTATGTATAGATACTTGAGAATTTATTAATGGTAGTCTAGATGGACTATTTATCATTTTTAGAGATTAAGCAAAAATCATTGCTTGGATAATCCATATACATAGCGCTTCGTAGAATAATACATATAGAACACTGTTTAAGCTTTAAAATAAAATAGGGGTGGAAGATGCTGCATGTATTGCAGCATGGTTTCAGTCTGTATTGAAAGATTTACAAACTAAAAAAGTAAGCGACAAGTTCGGTCAGCACATCATGATTCAAAACCCTTGTTGAGTTAGCTAATCTTGAGATAAATTTCAAATTTTCGAAATAACTAGCTATATACTACAAACGCCATACAAATTTGAGTTAAACCATTTTTTTTACTACTATTCTGGCAAGATTTATTCTAATATTTTGAACATGCATACATTATCGCAAGACCATTTTATCTAACTACATTGTACATACTCAAAGACAGTGTACGTTAGAAACTGTACATGCAAGCAAGCAATTTCTGACTACATTTTTACTGCCCCTTGCTAAATATAATGCGCAAAAAAAAAAAAATATTGCTCACTAGTGCGTTTGATTCCATGAAAACAACACCTCATTTTCAATGGGAGGGAAGCTTCCAAGTTTGCGACTTAGCAGCGGTGCGTGTGGTAACTGACTCCAGCGTTAAGCATGTGATACTTCCATTGGTATGAAATTAAAATATTAGCACGCCAACCAGAAAGAAAGCTGATGCAAGTCACTTGAAAAAAAATATAGGCACTGTTGAGTATTTACGCGTACAGGCGAGGTGAAACATTTTTCAGGGTAGAATATTCAGTTGCAAAAAAAACCAGTGTTAATGATCAAAATTTTGAGGCAAAAACAGCCTTCCGAGGAAAAAAAGGCATAATCCGCTTGCCATTCTGAGAGCAAAGATTTCGATTTCCGGTGTATTAACTCACTGTATTTCTGAAAGCCAATGTTAGCATAATCAGTATTGGATTCACTTAATTCGGCCCTTGGAAGCATTCATAGTAGCTTAACATGTGCTGAAACATGCAGGAAGGACTCTTGCCTACCATATTCAAATTCATGTTGCAAAAGTTTCGTATGCATAATCAAGCAAAAAAATCTTTCAAAATTAGCTGAATTGTTCGAAATTACAAGATAGTACTGTTGTAAACGGTTAAAGAGGTTGAGGGAATGAGGTTTTTATCGTAATGGTATCTAAATAATCAATAGCGCTTGTATTTTTCCTTACATTTTATAATAACTGCTAATAAAGCACTTTTTTTTCTATGCTAGCATTGATGAGCCCGTGAAATAGCACCTTCATAACAATTTTTCCTCATTTTGAATGCGTTTGATCATATGTATTCAAGATGTCTCTCGTGCATCTTTTGCTTCAGGTATCTTGATGTGGAGAAGCAAGGTTCATAGTTGAAGCTTCATTCCACAATTTATCCGCTTTTAGCTTGAAGCCTTCTTTGCATTATTCCAATCTTAAATTTCACTAAGGGTTTTATATCCTATTTTATGCTAATTTTGGCTTTGGTACATACTCCCGCCTTATTAATTAACTGTGTACTCTAGGGTCTAGGCTGTCAGTAGAGTACCTCACGTTCAAGAAGTTAACTTTCACATTTTCTTGTGACCTGGTTAAGGAATAAACCAGATGACCGAAGCAGCATCTTTGGCCTCCTCAAGTGTATTGACCATTTGCGAAAGTTTGCGATACACTTTCATCCAATCATTTCTTAAAGGAACTTTAGGTGGACTGCCTCACAAAAAATTACTGCAAGCTTGCCGTTGTTGGATTTGGCTAGCATTATAATAAGTTTCATACAAGGAGCGTGATTGCAATTTTATACAGCAGGGACCTGTAGATTTTTATTCAGCTTGAAGACTAGATCGTACTGGAAGTCCTCTGTGAGACATATTGGCTATACCAGGAACGACAAAGCTCTGCCATATGAGTACAATTTGCACGTCATCAATGTCTATACATTGCCCTGAATCATTCTAGAGGCAAAATACTGGCAAATTTTAACTAGATTTAAGACGTTGGCTTGCTTTCTTGCGAAGAGAAATAACGAAGTTACAACACTAAAAAATACAAGCTGCTCCGCCAAGAAGCTTTAGAAGATAAGGACTCCAGATGCGATTGAATGCCTGTAAAAATATAGTCCAGTGAGATCAGCTTCCCAATGATTCCATGTCAACTCAATTTCCGCGATATTACACACTTCATGAGACTGCTCGAAAAATGTACATGTCACCTCAAGCCCCAAAAATGTGGTTCTAATCATGGAAAGCGTCGTGAAGTAAGTTCGACACACTATTTCTCTACGTCCCAACTATCCAAAAAATATTTTACAAGCATCTCGGCAACTGAATTGCGTGAAAGGGACCTATGAAAGTTGAGGTACTATAGTAAAAGCTGCGATTTAATTATTAGCTATCGCCTATAAATGAGAAACGTCCGTGAATACACTTCAAGAACTTGTAGGTAATTATATACCGATTAGTATGCATCACCGTACTCCAGAGAATTAGAGAAGTTGATACTAGCCGGCTTAAAGTGCAGACAATTTAAAAAATTGCCGATATTGCGGCTTTAAAAACAAGCACTATCCGAAGGCGCCATACATGAAAGAAAGCAGGCTCCTGCAAATAGATGGGGCTTAGCCGTTACGTTCACTAACACTCCAAGTGCGAAAACATGAGTCCGTGAGGCGCACAAGGTAGACTAACTAGCTGGTACGGCAAGAAAGCTAATGGTCGGGCTAGTTCTCACTCTTGGAAGATTGAGAAACCGCAAATCAAAAATGTATTGATAAAAAGCCAACTATTTTCTACCCTTTTTTATGGCGTATGAAGCCGAAGTCTCAACGAGTCCTTAACGGTTGCTAGCAGCCTGATTATGGCGATGGGGCCGTGCCACTTAGACGCAAAACCACCGATAGAGCAGCAGTACAACTTTTTCCATACTTTTCTACTAGACAAAAACTATTGCAAATTCAGCAGCAAGTCTTCGTGGGAGCCAAGCATGGAGTGTGATTGCGTACTTTTTAACAGGCAACATGAATACAGTCCGGGAGAAGACAGCAAATAAGTAGCTGAAATGACTCTAAGATATCTGGCTGCCTTCACGGCTCTTCCTGCGATAGGCTACTGAGGCTAACCTCAAGCAGCAGTACTTTTGCAGCAAGCATATGCAAAACCTAAGAAAAATAAGTCTGTCAGTACAGCCCATCCTGTGAGCCTTCTGGGTAAAACAATTCCCAGACATCTCTATACTATTAAGTTCACTACGCTTACCATGCAGTGCTTCGCAGTCACTCCCTAACATACCGCATGTGTCGTACAGGGGCAATTATGGATCTGCTACATTTAGAAAAAACAATTTGCATGTAGAAGCGTGATCTTAATAGAAACCTAGAACGGTCATAAAGTGAGCCCTCACCCTAATCGAACTGCAGGTTAGTGTTTCAATGATTCTAACACTGCTATTAGGCACCGCCAAAAGTGTACGAGCATACTTCATCTTAAAAATTGCACGGCTCGGTATGTATCATTTTATATACAACAGAACCTGAACACAATAAACGTTAAAATCAACAGAACTGCATATAAAACTGATCTGAACCTGGTCTATCAGCGATTGATGTGTCCAGCCAAATAAATCTCAAAGTACGCTGCATCTGCAAATCTGCAGCAAAGCAGTGCGTTCAGCTGAAGCTGTAGCACTTGCAGCTTCGTCTGCTGGGTCCTTAGGTAGAGTATGGACATCATTTAATTTCCAAAGACAAAAATACACTCTTCACTTAGGCAAAGCTCTTAACTAACCTCTGGAGAAACTTGCATACGAAAACAGTAGTCTTATATATGCCAACCTAGAGACTCGACCCACCTATTCCCGCATAAACTGGAGCAGGTTTCAAGACTCTACGCAGCAACTTGTAAAAATGTAACTTTGTTTGGAGCACAATGGAATTTGCTATAGAGCACTTGCTTAAGGATAAGGCCTTGAAGGTGAGCCGAACAAAGCTCCAACTTAAAAACAATCCGGCGAAATATGTATTTCTTAAGGGGAGCAAATAATTTTTATAACACACATGCAGCTTATATATACCTGGTGTACTTCTTTGCTATTCGCACTATTCACCGGCAATAGTATTGCCTCAAGCTTGACAAACAGAAGTTAAAATAGCCGAGTTTTTTTCCAGTAATGAGTACAGCTCCACTAACATGTATCTTAAAAGTATAACTACGAAATATCACGGTGCACAGTAACATTAAAAATTATAGAATTCTCTATCTCATTGCAAAAGATTCCTTTGTATAAAGTGCTAGGTAAAGAAAGTATGCCCGTGCTCTGAAAAGTACATGCGTATTAAATGCTCCATTATCAGCACCCCATTCGTGTAAGCAAATTTTCGAACCTACGAATCAGCAATATTGTTTGACTAATCACTACTAATTTCCATAAAACAGGCTAAAAAACTGCTTAAGACTTCCCAATTAATCGCAGATATTATGCAAAACACGTCGCGCATTTGTCAGATATTCGCATTTATATTACAGTTAAACCAAGAACACTTAGCAAGCAATAATTTAACTGCGCTTGAAACTGAGTGAAAATTGGTCTCTAGCAAATACAGATCCATCAGAATTGCAAAACCAACAGAAAAAATCAGCCACAAACTCGTTACTTTCAGCACTGCTTGAAGATATAGATAACTCATAACAACACCTTAACTGCAGCCCTCCATAAGCTTTAAGCACGGAACCCCAATAGTCCACGCTTCAAAAATACCGCCACATCCAAAGCATTATAGTTCAGCTGTGATATTAGTCGGCTAGGCATCTTTTATCAAATAAGTAGTAGTATACAGTAGAGGATTGAAGGAAGGCCCAGGGAAATTTTCCACACGAAAATTTTTGGAGGCGAACAAGCACTTTTGAAATTAAAAAAATCATTTTACAGGAGTAACTCCAACTAAAATTTTCCAATCTTTACGCGATACATTGCATTCAACAGCCAGTAACTGAAATGCTATAGTAAACACGAATCAAGTGCGAAGGCATTACATAGAAGAGTAAATTAGTACATACAATGAATTTTTTCGAGTCTGGAAGTATGGACTGTGGACTCTCCTAAATGCCAATAGCACCGAAATAAAGCAAATTTATCACAAAATTTGGCTTATGATTCGCAAAAGAACATCTAATATAAGAGTATAACAAGAAAAAAAAGCACATAGCACAGCACAACGCAAGTCAGCAATAACGCTGAGAACTGAAGGAACTAGTAGAAGCAGCCGTGTAGCATACAGGAAAAAATTTTTCAGTTCTATTGGAATCAACCTAACAAACTTCTGTCAAGCCTTTGTACATGCACAATGCTAACCAAAGAAATGACTTCGGTATTCACATATTGGAAGGGCGAACTAAACACTGTCTACGCGTATAATATTGAGGCTGGGATACATTCCATAAAAAAGCACAGAAAGCATTCAGAACCGGAAAACTTCCGTCACCCGAAAAACACCATCAGACGATCCCGTGGAAATCCCTTTGCTAACCCAAACTTTACGATTTGGACCTGATTCCCATCGCACGGAAGACCCGCATTTCACCAAGTACTTATACTCAAGGTGATGCTTACCATGTGGTAGCTTGAACACACCCACCCAAATATTTCCCTCAGTCCAAGAAAGCGGAACAGCCCTCTCTGGTTGCCATTCCCCTAAGTGAGGCGTAGCGCCAACAACATACACGTTTTGTCCAAAAGAAGTGTCACATTTCACATTGAACAAAACTTTCGTGGGTTCCGCGGCCACTGACTCACGCCTAACTGCCTCTTCCTCCGCAGCAGCGAAAGTAGCCCTCATTCTCTCTTGATGCTGAAAGTTATACTTATTCCTTATCCGTAAGCTATCAGCTTTCCAGGCGGCGTGAAATGGATCCTCCGGTGTTGGAGGATGCGCAGGAAGGCTCTCATTGTTAACTGAATCACTATTTCGAGGCTGACCTCCCACAGGACTATGCAAATTATAGACAGAAGTTGCGATAGTGGATGTCGTAGAAACAGCATCACTTCGCAAGTTGTTAGACGGGTTCCGAGTGGAGGCAGAATTGCCGGAATCAACCTGGGGAAGAATATGAGCCGCAGCAGCGTGACGCTCCGCAGTAGCCTGCATTCTTGCACAGCAAGCGGTTTTTCGGTAACCTTAATGTATTCAAGTATAAAATGGGGAGCCAACCGGGATAATTCCGTAAAACCAGGGGAGAGTCCTGAGGCGAGATGTTGAGATTTGCACGATAATTTTACAGATTGATCGTTTTGTCATCCATTAGCCTATTGCACGGCAAAGTTCCCCATTTACTGTTGAGTTGACAGGAAGCCAGAGGCTTCTGGCAGGTCACCGAGCAATGTGCTCACGTTGATGGATCCTGGAGGTGCATTGTTGGCGGGTATACCTGGGGGACCAGGAGCAGATCGGCGCCAGTCGCTTTGGAAAATAGCAATTGTTTAGCAAGCGGGAGTTGCGCGTGTTGACACTGCGCAGAAGCGGACTTAAGGACGTTCACGGGGGGACAGTAGAGTAAGGAAATAGAGAGCACACGTATAGCAGCTAGTCCGGGAATATATGGCGCGAGCTGTCTTTCTGAGCTCATTCTTAGTACCACATGTCTGTTTTTAATAGGCGGTTTATGCCACACTAATGTGTTTCTTAGGGTAGAACGACATGCATGACTCCTGCGGCGGCTATGCAATAGCAAGTATGTAAGCCAACAAAAAATTTGAGGTGCAGATATAAAAGAGGTTTTAAATAGCAATTTGCTAACCTTATGGGCTTGGTAGTGGGCACACTTTTTGCGGCTGTTTTTGAGCCTTTGTATATATTATACTAAATTCAGTAGAAGCGGACAAGAACCAGCCAGGGATAATAGCTACCCTTCGGTGAAAAAATTCCTCTTGAGATACAATGAATAAATGGTTTAGCCGCTAAAGTTACTGGTTTGTATCTCTAGCGCTCCTTATTTTTAAGCACAGCTACTTTCACTCGACTTTCGAGTACTTTTCTTCAGCCTAGAAATGAAGTTGTATACTTTACATGGAAGCTATATAATCTGCATGAAAAATGCGTGTTTACTTCGATATTAAGCAGTTACACACTCTCGAATATTTAGCCACTACAGCATGCTTAATTTATCGTTTCTTGTTTTGCTCATTTCGAGACCTATAGAGCAATTCTGGTGCTACGTGAAACCTTAGACTGTTTTCGTTACAGTTGAAAACTGTTCTTTTTTGTTGGAATTTCCCCCATGGAAGAAACTACTGCTTTTCACTATATTTCAAGCAGAATATTCGAGTAGTTCATGAGTAGTTGTAGTAGACTTATCCGTTAGCCATGAAATTATTCTTTTCAGACATTGCGAATCTATTTTGTAAAGTCCGATAACTACTTCTCATAATTCTCCGCAGAAATTTTTTAGCGTTTTGTTGGACATTTGCTTAGTATCCCCCTATTCTCTGGACACTGTGAAAAGTTTCGGTTCTTAGTTTGCATGGTCTATAGCGCATGCAAATAGTGTATTGCTTTCATTTCACAAATAGATACAGGTCTATATCTTCAGGGATGAAACCGTGAAGTATGAGCTGCTGAAAATAACTTACAGTGCAAGATAAGCATATGAGGTGCTAAGATAAATCTACGTAGAGAACCCCAAAGTCTAATGACCGGGCTCTCTTGAATGAAAAATATGTTATATTTGAAAAAAAAGCAAGACCAACTTTTAGTTTACGGAAAAAATAAAGCTAACTCCGCTGTATAACGAGGAAATCCTCTGGCTGAATTAGCAAGGCAATCAGTATCATCAATGAAAACATCTTAATTATAAATAACCCTTAAAAATAATCAGCAAGGAAGCGCGAGATACATATGCCTAGATAATATTAGAGTTTTACATATATTTTTTGTAAAAACGAGCTTCTGCAAAAAAGTGTTTTTTTAAATTTCTAGGAATTTACGGAATGAGGTGCCAGCATACACAAAAAAATAGATTACCAGGCCTTTTTCAATATACCTGAACAAAAAATGGATTCTTTGGCTTGTTCTTTATAATCGGAGAAATGTTAATGGATAGGGAATATGGTAAACGCAATGTATAATAAATATAACTTTGTAAGCTCTTGTAATAGTCTGTAAATATTATGACGTGACGTTGATGATATGATAGGCAGGAACAATATGCGTTCGTTCGCATTATTATTGCGATATATCACTTAAGTAAAGCGTCTAGAATTTGTAGCCGCAGAGGCCAAATAGTGTTACTGGCTGCGTTCACTGGAGGCTCTGAACTCAATTTGTTATCAATTGTCAATAAAAAAATTTTATCTCTGCCAGCTAGAACTATTTTCTGTAGAGGTTCTTATTATTTTCTATCTATAAAAGTGGGAAAATCGTAACTCATTACTTCCTTACCCTACATTCTGAGTTTTTTCTTTACTTTACCACACGAACTGATCAAATTTTAACTTAACGTAGAAGAAGCAAGCTTCTCAAAAGTTGATAAAAAACATGAAGTATTGTGGATAAGTCAAATTTCCGAAAAAAAATTTCATAAATGCTATTTTTAGTATGAGACTTTACTTTTACAGAATTTATACCTAATAAATCCGTGCAATTTATAGCAGGGTGTAGTTTTTATAGTTCGGGGCCATTGCTATAAGTTAACCTTATCAAATTTATCCTTTGAGCATACTCTTTTTTAACTGGCTCCAGACCCCAGCTTATGCAGGAAGTACGTATAAAAACTATCTTCTAACAAAGTAATTTAAGCATGTCTCTTATAGCAGAGCATTGAGCGTAGTTTCTTGACGCTTGAAACTTAACCCCCAATATATATGCTTCTGAAATTACACTACCTCACAGTGGAAATAAAAAACCTTCTGTTAAGCTAATAAAGCATCCCTGGGAATTACACCTTATAAGTCAAGTCTCACATAAACCCCTAACCTATCTAGTTGAAGACATAACTTCCTCAACAGTAGATTTTCTTTGGCATGCGTGCTTCAACTCATTTTCTTTGGTAACCCGATAATATACAAGCATTCCTGGTGGCTTCGTAGCAGCTTCCAGCCTTCATTGCACCAATGATGTGATAGCAATGTGCTTCTACTACGTGAATCGTTACTCATAGATACATGAGAAAGGCATAATTACTCTTATTTCGCTACTGGTAAAGCAATTTGGAGCCTTATGAATTGTTTTCGCTTTCGTCTGTACTTCAGACTATATAGGCTAGGCAGTTGTACTGATTTTTCACATTAGATTCACCAGACACTAAATAGTATCATTCTTCTAATCAGCGTCTTCACTCGAATACCTTGCTGCATACCAGTGAGCCAATGATGCGGAATACGTGAAACTCCCAGTAAGGTACTGAGAAAGTAACTGCCTGCCCGCCTCTGATGTAATGAAAATATGCATGGAATCTAGAACAGCTCTATTAAGAACTATATGCAAAAGTTAAAAAGGGCCCTGCAGTACCTTGTGACTACAAATAGTGGCCGGTTGCATTACTACATGTTCTACTAGTAGCTTATTACTAGCTTGAGGTATATACCTCAAGCAGCAAGCAAGCATCTCGTAGAGGCTACAAGGCATACCCATGTGTACACGGGTTATGGTGTAGGACCGAGATGATCAAGGTGATAGCCCAACTCCCGCCAGCTGCTTAACGCTTGTCAGTAATAACACTTGGTGTAGAATCGACCATAAACACTGGCCTTGGCGAGAGTTACGCCAGAATCGAAGATGTGCATTTCAATTGGCTTTTCCTATAAAAGGAAACTATAGCGGTACACCTTTGCAAAATAACCTTGAAAAGTCCGCAATTGCAGTTGGTCCTGGAACTGCTGCCGATAATGGGAACATTAGGTTACGCGCAAACTCAAAACTTGAAAAAAAAGACAAGGGTTAACATAGTGCGAATTGGAATATGAGCTTCTGAAGGCGCACCCTCCAGCCGATAGCGCACCTTATATTGCGACAATATTACCCCAGTGCTCTTTACAGCGATGACTAGCGACATGATTAAGTTGGGCCCAAAAATTTTGTAATGGAAGGGTACAGGATGCAATATATCCTCAAAAGGATAAGGTTTTCAGCTATTAAAAGTTTCGGTGGAAGGCTATAATAATAGCCGCAAGCTTCACCTGATGCCCACTATGAAATACAAACGGCGAGAAATTGACGCTCAACACAATACAAAGGGTAAGCCCAACACTTGAGCTGCAGTGTCGGATCACGGTTTAAAAAAATACTTTTGCGAGGGCCCTTATAGTATTCCAATAAGCGGCTCTCCAAACATACTAGAAGCACACTACAATTTGCTGTAGTCTTAAAATGTGAGCAGATATACGGCATCCCGCACCAATCTATCCCCAAAATAACGACGCAACATCATATTTTCATGAACACTACACGTTTAGCATGTATTGACAACGGCATACTAGCAAAATTTGAATTACTCCGAAAAGTTGATTTTCAGACGTAATTCTCTATTCCATAATTTTATGTATCGCATAGGGAGGTGGATTAATTAGCTTAACCTAAGGAAATCAGCAAGGTAGGCCGTGATAGTCCTATTCATGTCAAATGGCGAAACTTCTTCATTGCGTCACCTGGTGTAAACTGAAGTTTTCAGAAATATTTTATGATAGACTGCTGAATACTTTTAATACAAAAGTAGCCATGAATAACCTTCATTGCGTTCAGCAGTTCTTATTTTATAGGTACATGTTGAATGGCTTTTTTCCGAGAAATTTGTTTGCTTGGTTCGAAGATGGTAAGCAAAGCCAAAATTTTAAACCATCAGCCATCATTGCTACCGTAGCGCTCCAGAGCCAGCTGTACATAAGTTATGAACTAGACGTTGGAGTTTAGAAAAATTGCAAAATTAATCCTGATCACTTTTTAATTAGTAAAAAAAGACGCTTCCTTTGAGTGTAGCTATTTTTCTTATGAATAGCGCATGCTTGGTACATGGGCAATTAACCCAATACTTTTATGACGAAAAAAAATTAGATGTGGGAGAATGTTTAAAAACTTTGACAGTACTGAAGAAAAAATTACATGCGAAAATAGTTATCGCCCTTAGGTAATTTCAACCGGCATCTTGAGATGAAATTATCAGACGCTAGTTCAAGTGTCACACAAGATGCTTATAAATTTCAATGGAGATTGTATTTTTGTTTTTGCTTATCGCATAACGTTACCTCCATCGCTCTCCCCGCATTTAATAACCCTGAATTTATAATTTTTCCGTCGAGGCTGCTTAACTTGGTTGTACTTGACAGTATGAGATCCTTTATTTCCGTCGCAGTCAAAAAAGGATAGCTCCCAAGGAGCATGACTGCAACGCCTGAGTAATGCAAGAGCTATATTTAAAGTTTCAGCAGTCATTAAAGTAATTTTTAAACCCCCTAATTTATTAATGGGTGTATTTACGCAGTATAAGAATGTTTAGTTGCTCATTGTTTGATAGGAAAAGTTGGTAAACTGCAGCTGAGTGCAGAGCAGCTAAAGTAAAAAAGGCCGTGCAGGGGATGGATAGTATAAATCAAAGAATAAAAAGCAAAACTTCGCGCACCGTACACAGTGGGCGGGAACTTTAATGCGCAAATGTTGGCTGTGCTTACAAGGAATTTCGCGCATAGTGGCATGCGCATCGGTTTGGAGATTTTTAAAGAATGAGCTGCCGATTATTAAAATCCATAATGCTCAATGTCTCCTTTATTGCCTAGCTATAGATAATACACTACAGAAATCTGTGAAACTGTGTCTTTCTGGCGTATACGTACTATTTTGCTTGAGTTTACCTGCAACATGTGGTGTAGCAGTAGATGTTCCTCCCTTGTAACCATAAAGATTACGCGGAAGGGTTGAAAGGATTTCACTTCCAGGAGCTGCTATATGCACGTTTTTATATCCATAATTCGAGGTTCTATCAAGCCTTCCGTCTTTTTTTATCGCAGCAACATTTATCATGTTTGGTAGATTGAAGTTCGGTGGAAAGTCATCAAAGCTGCAAGTAAAGTCATGTGTGTAGCGCTGTAAGTGCTATTTGGGTCTTTTCTTATATTTTTATTACTAGAGAAAATGTAGAGATATACAAATTGTAGCGGCATAGCTCATACAAGCACAAACACGGAAGTAAAGCACCCTATTCTTCTCATTGAATACTTTGAAAAGGTGCACGAACCTACTCAGGTACCCCTCAGCTATTTTATTATTATTTTTATTTTAATATGTGGCGATCAAACACTTTAATTTTGATTTCGCATGCCGTCAGTCTTACACCGTGTTATCCATCCCTTTATTATCCACTGCGCAAATAAAAAGCTGGCCACTTGTATTCGTTTTCTTTAACGCTGCATACAGCAAATTGCTCCAATGATTATATCCCCAAGAATTCGTGGATATTTTTGCTCCCATCATTATGCCGTAATCGATTGCCTTGACTACTTCAGATACTCGGTCCTGAAAGAGGATGGGCAGCAGCTTAGCATATTTTGCTACACCTGCCACTCCTACATCGTTATTCCGGTTGGCTATGACTACCCCAGCAGTGTGAGTCCCATGGCCATCCATGTCGATGACATCGGCATTGAGATCGTGAAAATTCCAACCATGCACATCGTCTACATAACCGTTGTCTGTAAAAAGTACAGAAATTCTTCGCAGCTTTAGATATGGATAAAATGTTCTTGAAAACGGTGGATATGTGGTGAAAGCTGCAGGCGGGGTCCCACATAGATGACCTCGTAGTATAGCACTAACGGGAGGTGGTGCCGCAATCAAGTCTACT
This sequence comes from Nephromyces sp. MM_2019, assembly GCA_015657535.1. Lineage (NCBI taxonomy): Eukaryota > Apicomplexa > Aconoidasida > Nephromycida > Nephromyces > Nephromyces sp. MM_2019. The sequence continues at coordinate 69,817 of JADHZB010001612.1, forward strand.
TTTAGGCCTATGGCATAACTGCTTCAAAGCCCACAAAAATTGCTTTTCTTTAACCAGCACGGCGTTTGCCCATTATAAAAATTGCTGCTACGTGCTTTACTATCAAACATACTGGCACCACAAAACCTGCGGATCTTTATCTTCAATGGAACAAGTAAGGATTCTTAAATTCTTTTGTAGACTACGTGAAACGACACCTCTTCGTTTGGGGACTTATCACATATTCAAATCGTAAGTTACGTGTTCAATAATTTTATGGTCCTAATTTCTACAAAGTTTACTGTCATCATCGATGTTGTTTCCGGGGATTTCTTCCTCATTGGTATAAATTTGAGGGTGCAGGTCTTCATGCGCCACCCAGACTCCCGTGTCAACATGAGCAATTAAGATTTCCTCAACATTTCTCAGCTCGGGTTTGTTCTTGGTCTGTTTACTCCGAATAGTTGCTTCAATTTCCCATGCTCTAAGTGCTTTAATATCAGCTATTGGAAGCTGATTATTTTTTAGCCCCCATTGACTGTCGAACAGCGGATCCTGGGCGTAATGATTCGTTTGTTGCGTATCCCCTAATGGTGCGCTAACTAAAAAATTTGGCAAGATGCTTTGCTGAAAACCTATAAAAGGGAAAATTGAGCCTAAGGATGGCAGTAAAGAAGTGAAGAAGCGCTTAAACGAAAAACGATTATTCTCATGTAGAATAGGGTCTTCGACTGCCGCAATTTTCCTAAAAGGTGCTGCTAGCTTTGAGATATATTCTGAAAACTTGAAAGGCGTCTCTCCTGGCTGCAACCCAAAAAAGAGATTCTTTGAATTCTCTGTGTTAGAAACTGGCTTTATAGCAGTGTCACTCATTTGCGAGAAAGTTGGAAATAAAATATTAAATGGTTCCCTGATGTTCGTGGGTGTGATTTCGTTCTCTATATCTTTGAAAATACGAGAAGTGAAACTGGAAATGTTTTGTTCTTCCCCAAAATTTACCGCATCCTTGTGCGGTGGCCGAGGAAGATCAGCGCGAACGGCTAATACAGAGTTATCTGTTGGGGAGCTTTCTTGCTCTTTGCTGAGCTTATCGTGTAGATAAGATGCCTTTAGATCATTTTTTTGCGCCAAGAAGTCTCTGTTGTTCCTTACAGCGTCAGAATCATGCAAGTTTGAAGGGGCAGCTTGTGTTTTTATGTGAGAGCGTCTAATTCCCGGGTCCACTATTTCAGTTATGTTGTCGCCGCTGCTTTGAACACTACGACTTACATGTTTTACCTCACTGTCTACTTCCATTATGGAAATATGAGGGTTTTCATTCCACAGGCTTTTTAAAAAAGTTTCTATCTCATTTATTGAAGTATCATCTTTAAAATCGATGACGGCCATATTTAGCATTGGGAGAATGCTGATAGCCTTGACAAATTTTTTTTCCTCAAGTCCCTCTAAATTAAGCATAGCCTTCAATTTTTCGGTATTCTTGAGAGATTCTGTTCGTTGGTTGCTTGTCCGTTCCTTATGAAAGACAGTTTGATTACCTGAAAGCAGAATTTTTTTTGCGTGATCCTCCGTGGTATTAGCTATGCGAAGTGATGTGGATTTCAGTTCAGTCTTCCCACCTGCTTGAGATATTTCATTTGGAGGTTTCGACTCTCTAGTTTGAACCTCGTCAGTATTCCGCATATCACTTTTCGGTAATGCTAATCCCTCCTCTGCCTGCTCCCTTCCGAATTCTTCGTGTTGCGTTGATTTTAGTATTGAAAAAGAGTTGTTTCGAAGAGGACTGGTTTTTGGTGATACTCCATCCTCTATGTCCTGGGTAGGTGCTGCTTGGTCTCCGTCTAGTTCGACGATAATACTTGCTTCCCCGAACATAAAGTTCCTTCGAGAGACGATTGCCTCCGCCATTTTTTGCATTATATCTTCCTCATGACTTTTCAGTTTTTCGCGGACACTGCTGTGTGTCTTAGCTTCCGTGGGTTCCTGATAAGTTTCCATCAGTTTTTCTGTGCTTTCAACGCTCCGTATCAACCCAAATGGAAAATTTCTTTCATGAGATGAGTTTCCAGAATTTAGGGTGTTTAAGCCACGCTTATATTCTGGCACCTCGGAATCTGCTGCTGCGGGATTCAGCCCGTTTGAAAGCGACATAGAGACCCCCATGATGAATATTACAAGCAAACCTTTAAAGTATTCCATTTGAAATAGCAAATGTTTCCAGCGGATTAATTTTGTTCTTATGATAAAATGGGTTGAATATGTCCCCACATAGCAGCTTAATTCTGAAAACCGCAAGGATATCCACACCAAGGTGGAAACTCAAGATGAGTTCTATTGCTTAGGCGTAGATGTATTAATGAGCTACAGTAGATCCCTTCATCTAGAAAGCTGGTTAGTCTCGCTTGGTAGAATACGGATTATTTCTCCCTAAGCACCACAAGTTTAGTAGCATTAATCCAATGACCAGACAACTTATGAGCGAAAATAGGCTGGCTCAACGCGCCAAGGGTGTACAAGTTGTAGAAAAAGCGGGCTTGTTTCAATCTAGCTTATCTGTCTGTAGGAGCTACAAGATTATACAATAAACCTAAAAATGAATGCGAAAACAAGCCTTTTTTTTTTCGATATCCTACAAACTATTTTTAGTCAGCACTTGAACTTAGCCTACGGAGGATGAACTTCGAGATCAGTAGTCGGGTGTTCTGTCCATAGGTTCAGTTGTCCTTGTTTTACCTGTTTAGGCCAGTTTAGCATCAGAACAGGTTTTTATCCCGCACTGTCACCACAGGTTGTGCTGATGTACGTTTCATGGTACGTATGATTTAGCCCACCGGCTTACATGTGGAGATGTACGTTCGGAAAGCTAGGCTAAAAATATGCTATCTGGAAATAGAGCGATATGCCGTGACTTTGAAACAGAATCATAAGGTTTCCTGTCAAATTTTGATGCTACCATCGAAATTTTTAATACCCAAGAGAAGTTGAGCGCCAAGAGCTAAGTTACACTGCGGGACATCTTACTTACCCGAGTACAGGGTATCACGTTAAACAAGTGCACGTATAGCTTGAGAAACTTGGACTGTAGCTCGTGCGACCAATACTCGGGCTGCTTACTACCTCAGTTAAAGGGGCCCGCTATATCCAAGTGGGCTACTGCTTAATTATCTAGTTGTGGGGGCCCTCGCTACCCACTGGCCGCGGAGTCCACTAAAATTAGCTTAATCGGCTGGGTATGGCGTAATTCATGTGACGTACAAAGCTGGTGGGCGGCTCTAACAAAAGGTATAGGATATGCATTTTGAACCACTCAATCTCCTCAAAGTTTAATAGCTGTAGCGCAAAATAACCCCTTTTAAAAGCATATGCATATTTTACATCAAAGCCGCTAGTTTCCTGCATCGTGCGATTAGAAGTTTGACAGTTGTCTTTCTAAACTGCAAAGCTGAGCCACTGCATACCTAGCTTCGTTCCACAAAGAGTATACAAATTCGGAGAGGTTATCAGAGACATGGCGAACAACTGCGAAGGCAACAGGTGGACCTTACGTTGGAATTTAGTGCAATAAGTTGAGTTTGCAGATGGAGCTGCTCGAATTAATGTCGATACGGCACACGTTTTCCCCAGTGAAGTAAGATGGTGAAATAATTATGTCAATTGCTTTAGCGTCTTCCAGTATTAGCGAAATGTATTAACTAGCTTCAAGTGTTTATCGTGCTAGCACGCTGATTACAGCCTAAATTGAGCTGTATGATTAGCGCGAAATTCATAGCAAAAGCAGCGTCACTGCCATCACTTTTATACACCAAGATTGGAGTAATTCCGTCACACAACAAGTAATTTAATTACCTTGAAGAGTTAAACCGCTAATTTCGCCTCTCCGAACAAGCATAGGCAGCATAACTTCAGTAGGCTACTCACTAAAGTATGTCGAAGACTTACGTGAACATATAACAGCACAAGTTACTGGAAGTATCGAAATCACTCTAAAATCGAATGTACTACAAATGAAAAAATATTATATCGTGCCCTGCATTTTGGTAGTGAGTACCTCTCATGAGTAGTGAAATGGTTGCTTTAATAAGTTTACTGCTTTGATCTCAAAGTTTACCAGCAGCTTACAGCATTTCAGTTTGAACGATAAAAGTCTCTAAAACCAAAAAACTCTGATTGGTACTACTCCCTATATTTCCAATTTTTTGACTCAAATCTATACACCACTCTTATTTAATCGTTTGGAGCAGAAATTCACCCTGATAATGAATCCTTTAATTTGATAAGACTTTGGAATTAGTTTCTTCTTTTATGATATGAATTTAGGAGACCACTTGCTGTTTTGCAGAACTAAGTCTGTACAAGTACAAAAATGAAGCAAGCAAGACTTTGTTCCGAGATTTTGCTTTACATCAGCCGCAAAATTGTTTTTACAGAATAGCTTATCCTAGAACTGAATTCAAAAATGATAGCACATTCAAAAAATGTCCACTATTACGACATTGAGCTAAGGACCTCATTACCCTAACAAGGATGAAATACAAACAATGCATGCTCACATCTGTAAAAGCCCAATTTTCACCGGACAGTTAAACCATACTTCATTCTAAATTTTTTTTGTTTCTAGTTGTTATGAGATGGTAGAACTTAAAAATTTGACGTCGCGGAGCTGCCGCCATAATCATAAAGCTATAAAACTCCTAAACCAGTATATCTGCGAACCGAACTTGATACACGTTTAAAAGAATATGTGATGATTTGCAAAATTAGCAGGCCTTTTAAAAGGCCAAAATACGCTTCAAAATAGAGCTCAGTATCCCAGTTCTACATACTAAAAACTATGACTATGTTCTTGTTCGAACTCCCATTCGAAATAATTTGATGCAAAAAAGAAGTGAAGCAAAACGAAGATATAAAAATTGCATTTTAATGACGGCCTCCAATTAGGACGCTACCTATACAGCTTGAAAAATACCGGTATTTTTAGCTCATGAACGGCCTCTTACATGCTTAAGGGTTTTTCGCGATAGCGAGAGGCAACCAATTATCAAAAAACCTGCAAGCATAGTTCCAACGAATTATTACATAGAACGAATGTTAATGGTATACGAAGGCTGATGAAGGAGCTTCATATTGAAAAACTTACCAAGATTCAAATATTTCGGCATGATTTAGGTAGCTTCCCTCCTTGGAAATAGATTTTAGCTTTTCAACGAGTTCATCAACATCTTTACTTGGTTCGCCAGCCTAAAAAATTGACAGCCTACAAATATGGAATAAGCTCATGCCCACGCAGCTCGTAAAAGAAATGATATTTTTAGGCCAAGGTTAAATTTCTGCTGTCCTAATTAAGGTGATTAGATATCTTATGTGTGCCTCTATTTATATCGATAATTTTACAAAGTTTGAATACATATAAGCAATACATTCCAGATAAAAGTAAGTCAACTCAAGTTAAATTAAGTAGAATTACTCACCTTTAGAGAAAAATCTGGCGGAAGCTCAGCAATGCAGCTTTTTGAGGCCTGAAAAAAAAACCACAAAATAATCATTGGAGCCTAATGCCTGTCAAGCTTGCAAATAACTTAATTCACAATACAGTGAATAACTAGGTAGTATATGCAAAAACGACAGGTCAAAGTGGACACAACAAATTCTGGAAGCGGCAAAAAATATGCTTTATAGCTTACTTGCACACACTTTGCTACTTCTTGCAGAAGGTTTTTTTTTTGTTTCCTGTACCTGTGAAAACAAGATATGTACAGTCGCCTGCAAATCTTTTAAAACTGGGTTTACCTGGAATATACCAAATAATACTCTGAAGGCGAAGTTATTTGCATTCTTAAAAATCTAGCTTTTTGATCGCTATTTCCGGATTGAAAATTCAAACTGAAAAGTAAATTGCTAACATTGTTAAAGCTCTCAAGTTAAAAGCGGATTCGCCATCTTTATAGCCTGCGATATACTCCTCCACGTAAAAGATTCTTTTTGCATATAATAGCAGCAATGGTATAGAATCATCAATAGTCCAAACAGGAAAGCACGGCTATACGCAAGAAAGTAGGAATCATAAAAACGCAAAAATGTAGCGTGATGAATACTCTGTAACTTCAAATTGACTTTCTTCCAATTCAGAGCAAGTTTTACGTCATCATAAGCGTATTTCATGAAAAAAATTCATCGCAAAAAATTTGACATTTTTCCAGCTATTTTATCAGCAATGTAATATTATATATAAAATACTCCTTTTTACATTTAGAATTACATAGAAGCTTGCTAATAGTATAGCAGAATGCAAAAAAGTATTTTTCTGGCTTCCTTTATTTTCTCTAAAACCTTTTCCATATAACAATCAAGGATATTTTAAAAAAGTTCACCTCATGTTGGTAATGCTTGTTTTTGGATATGATTTTAAAGATATAATAAAGAGTAAAAAATCTATTCATCAGCTAATTGATAGTGCTCTCATATTTTAGCAGAACGTTCTATTGTAAAAGCGTATGTAGTAAAAAAGCAAGCAAAGCATAGAAATTTACCCTCAAGTTAAGAATTCCAGTATCTTCATCTACAAGCGGGTGAAAAACTGGAGTTAAAAATGTGAAGACTGGCTCTTTTTTTGGATAGTCTTCGCTTAGAAGAATTTTGAACGAAAAACTTCCTCCCTTGTAAAGGCCATGCCGAATAAAGATAATTCCATGCCATTCTGTAAATTCAGTGCAATATTTGGTCATATAAATAACTTAAAATCCTCTATTCCAGTATATAAAGCGCTCACGAAAAGGCTAAACTATGGCAAAAAAAAACAAAAAAACTTAAAGAAATAATAAAAGTGCTTTTATATTTATACTACAAAGCATAATAACTACACAAAAAAAAGCTTGAAACGAGTTTTAGTTTACTATTTGTACGATATGCAAAGAAACTCGTCTTCCAGCACTCATAGATATTTGCAAATGCGGTTCGTTCTCACCGTTAAAACTAGTGTAAGAAGGCATACAATATACTCCAGAAGGCGCGTACTGCTGCACATAAGTGCTGAAAAAAGTAAAAGCTGTTAATGGATTTTATAAATAATATCACGCTGAAGAGCACATAAAAAGGATCTTATAAAAAACAGCTTGATAATTAAATAGTAGATTAGCAACAAAGGAGGAATGTTCAAGGTTTTCCAAGGCAATAGAAATAAAACGCAGGCTGCACACGAGCGACTGAAAATTTTCGCACGAGATGCATCTTTACTCGCCCAAAGATGCAGGTAATATATTGTAATACCTAATTCGTTAAATTCAAAGGGAAAAAAAGTTTCAAAGAAGTTGAATACAACCTGAAATTGTGTGACACGCGCTCCTTTCAAAAAACCGTAAAAATTTTACTTTTACTACATCCATAAGGAAGATCTAATTTTACAAGTATTCTGAAAACTTAGGGAAGGTATTCGAGCAATGTAGCTATTCGAGAGTGTACTTTAACCTCTACGCATCTGCACTTGAAAGCAGCACGTTTTTTTGATAATTAAGATTTTCAATGTCACATTTAATGGGGAAATAAAAAAATTCTTGCTAAAAGCGTGCATTCTGGGATAGGTTAGGCAGAAAAAATTCAGGCTTTTTGCAAGCCGAACCCATCAGTAATATTCAAAAAAAAGAAATAAATCATTTCTATGTAAGCAGCCTGTTGCAGAATACGTTTTCAATGAAAAGGAGCAAGCTTACTACTCAATCATAGTATTATATGCGGGTGAGCTCTGCTTAATGAGAGCCACATCATCTTTGACAATTGAATCTGATGTGGGAGCGCCATTGCTCAAGATCCTCGCTGGAATTGGAAAAACAGAGTTATGCAGCTGTCTGAAATCAGCATTCGCCGGATTGGATAAGGGCATCATATTCGAGCTCACTAGCAACTTACTAGCTGCAGAGTAGCCTAAAATTAGTAAAACTTGATAATTGTTTCAAATAAATTACTCACCCATGGGGTCTACACGGTATAGCTTCAAAGCAGTAGCCCGCGTAAGACATGCGTTTGCAAGAGGACAATTATACATTTTTGTTATGATGCATCGAATATTCGAGGGAATAAAAAATTGTTTAAGAGGCTATAATAATATAGCCCAGTAGGTAAGTCGTAAGACGGTGACGAGCACTTAAAAAAAAGATATGCCTTCAGAACATTTTTTCGAGGGCTTATAAGTAAACGGGTATAGTTAGCACCCGCTAGTAGATACAAAAAAAAGTCCCTCTGAAGGGTTTACACTCGTGAGACCAGTGAAACTGACAACTGAACTTCAAAAGCTTCATGCAAAAAAAAGGCCATATTGAATGAGCAGCAGAAGATAGTACAAAATATCCTACAATATTTAAAAAAGTTATGCAAACGTTATGGGTCTTATCGACGCTGGAATTGAGTCAATTTAACACAAAAAATAAAACAAGAAAACTAAAATAAACCGTGCAAGCAATGCACACAGCTTTTACCCTTAGAAATAAGTATCTTGCGAGACTCAATAAATTTGAGAAAAATTTTGAAGAATTGTTGTAAGTCTGTTTTACTCCTAAAACTCAGGCCTGAATGCTGTGCTGGAGAACTGTGTCGCTTACAAATGATATTACTTGATCAGTTAAAAAAATTCGGATGAAATTCATAATCGAAGGAAAACTATATGCGTTTACCAACTTGATATAGACTCTCGTTTTGTTGACATCTCGAATTCAGAAATGTGGAAATTTAAAAGTTTCGTCTCAAGAGAAGTGAAGATTCTTCCGACGTGGTGGCCACTGGAAAAATATTGGAATTTTCAGATAGCTGAAGTCGCGCTGGATATAGGGAAATCAGGCTGAAGCATGAAGCTGTAGCTCGAGCATAAGGCACGTAAAATACGCACAAATATCTTACTCATCTACATTTTAGATAGAATTTTTTCAAAGGCTTAGAAGACTGCTCAATGTTACGAAGCGGGTAAAGACCTGAGTTTTACGCGATTAGAGGTGCGCTTAGCCAAGCATTTGTTGTATTGGCAGGGGCTGCCGCGTACCAAGTACGTGCTCGGCCCAGCTACATAATCGGTTTTAGCGCAGGGGCACACACACAGCGCATCTGCCTCACCTTTGCCTACCACTACGTCGAGCAGCATCGGTTTCTACAGGGGGAAATCACCAGAGGCTTTCTTACTGGGGCCACTACTGCTTGCGGCTTAATGACGAAGGATTTTTAGCGATTCAAGCCTGCCAAAGCTCTTTTTACCTGCGTGCCACAAGTAGTTTTAGTGACTTGCTTTTGCTTAGTATGGTATGCAGTTTTATGGCAAATACGAAGTTAGCCGGTTAAATATAACACATGACCTGCTTGTAAGTTATGAATTCATTGGCTGATGCTGTGGCCACGCAAAGCAGGGCGGTCTCTACTTGTTTTATAGGTTTATAAGCCTCACAGTTGCTGAAGTTTTCCAATAATTATTATAGTTTTTCAGGAAGTGCATGCTACTTGCTGGCGTGGAAGGGCTCCATCGAGTGTTTCTCTAGCGTGAATTTGACCGCAGGCATCATTGTTTTGGAAAATTTTGATGTTGCACTATTGCTTCACCTATTGACTGACGCATAAGGCTGCATTTGCTAAGTAACACGTGATTGTTCAGGTTGTCCATCATTCGTCCCTCTTTCATCATTACGGAAGCAACAAATATTAAACGAGCATAAACATTGATTTCTTGACGTGGCGCTACGCTATTAAGCTTACTTACCGTTTGTCAAGATGGGTGACGCAACGAATGAACTCTCACATAAAGATGGAATGGCTCACGATGGCGCTCGGAAAGGAGCTTCCACGAAGCTAAGAATATTAGGCATTGGTAATCCGCTACTGGATATTAATGCCCATGTTCCGATGTCTCTGATAAATAAATACAAATTGGAACTGAATAACATGTTTCTCTGCAGTGAAGAACAGTATCCTATCTATGAAGAAATCCAAAAAGATTACAGCTGTACGTACAGCCCTGGTGGGGCAACGATGAACTCTATTAGGGTAGCTCAAGCCTTGCTTCAAAAGGTAAATTTTAGTGTTTCTGTTTGTTTATTGGCACCATGAAACAGTGAAAGGTCCTCCCCCATCTTTGAAGCTATCATTGAGCGCTACACTCTAGGATTTAAGTTTTTGCTTGTTTCAGGGTAGTTTTATAACTGTTTTCGGGAAAGAATTTAGTTCCTTTGCTACGGAAAGTGAATAGTATTTGCAGCGAAGTTTTTGGGTTCCAGCTCTGTATATGGCTGAGCAGCTTGATGTTGCTTAGAGCAAGCTATTTAGGCATTGCTTATGGTATGGAAATGTGCTTCTTACAAACTTCAGAAGCAAATGACCAAGTTTGCTGTTTTGCTCACCTGTTGCTTGAACAGAAAAGTATGCATTGTCAATAAGAGATTTGGTGTGTTGGGTGCCTCTTTCTACGGGCTATTATTTTCTTTGCTGTTAGCATTTCTAATAGTAGGGCAAAATAGGGGTATATTCATAGAAATTTGATGGTTACTCTACAACTTTGGAGCGGTTTATTCGCTCCAAAGTTGTAGGGTTTTATGCATTTAATTGTTGGACTAGTTGACAGAAAGATGCCCCATTTGTGTAAAGCGCGAAAGATTTGAAGCGTAGATCTCACTCAGTGGGAACGCACGTATTTGCTGTGTGTTAATGAAGCTTATAATGAACTGTAAAATTTTTCAGCTCTAGTGGTATAAAATTCTAGAAAAATTTAATTTATGGTTGTAGAATAAAATCTTAACGATAAATTTTCTCGCAAGGCTATTGTTTTTGGTATAAATTTGTATATATCATTTCTTTTTCTTTGTAATTAAACGAAGGAATTAATAGTATACAAAGGTTTTATCGTGCTCGTTTTTGATTAGAAAAAGGTTGCACTGCTTGTTGAAATATTTGCCCATTCCAAGCCCTGTGAAAATATAATGGCAGGCACTACTCTAGGATTTTTTGAAAAAAATATTAGGAGTGCATACTGCAATATTCCAGTGTTTTTCAATTTTATGGTGCCCCATAATGCGATATTACAAATGGGTCTATATGTCTTTCGCAGTGATTGTTTCGTTGAAAAGTCATAATCTTATTCCTATATCATATTTTGTTACCTTTTATGCTAATATAAGAATTTTTTGCAATTTTGTAGCTTTTTCTTGCATTTTCAGGAATACGAACTTGGTTTTTCTGGTTCCATTGGCGATGATAAAGAAGGTGGAGTTTTTGAAAATTTGGCGAGCAGCTCAGGAATTTACACAAATTATAGTATCAGCCAAAAACCAACTGGTGTCTGTGCGGTTCTAATACAGGATGGAGATAAATCTTTGTGCACGAATTTATCCGCTGCTGTGGATTTTAAATTATCGCATCTTGAAGGCCCATTGTCCGCCGATATAAAGAGAGCTGAAATTGTATATTCAGCGGGATATTTTCTGACTGTTTGTGTAGAGGTCGGTAAGCTAAGATAATCGATTTACTTAGATCAAGCGCTAAACAAAATCGTTTTATGTGATTCCAACGCTAGTGATAAAACTCTAGGGTGCACGCATTATACATGCTACAGTTTAGGTACTAAACTTTGCTTAAGGTAATGTTTTGATCGACTTGATTATATGTAGTCCTTGAAGTACTAATATGTACCTCATATTTGCTTTTCAAGGCAGTAATTTTCAAATTTTTTTATGAATTTCAACGAAGTCGAGTTTTTTTGGTAGTATTTTGCTTAGTGTTAGGTATTTTGACATTTACAGCTATATGTTCTAATGCTATTTTGCGAATTTTCTATGGTAATTTGATGAAGATTGCAAAGAAACTTGCTCCTTGCGGTACCACCTCCCCATGCTTGAGGTTATTTGTTTACTGAAGCGAGCTAGTCAGGGCGCACAAAAAGTGTGTATATGCCGGCATATAAGTGCTAATTTGAAAATGCCGTGGCTGGCAGATAATATGGGATACTTTACCTCCTGAAAAAACGTGGCACTTGTCCTGAATACAAATTTATACAATTGCTGAGCCTTAATTTGCTCTTCAAGTGGTTTATAATATCCAGGGAATGCGTTTATGTGGAAAAATGTGCGCGGAACAAAATTCAGCATATGCGATAAATTTGTCAGCTGTCTTTATAGTGCAGAACTTTTTGGAACAACTGGAATCGGTTAGTTAATAAAGTGAACAGTTTAATTTTGTGGGTGTGTAAATTTGGATGTACATTTTTCAGTCATTGTGTTGTTGCTGTTAAGTCAGCGTTAGAATAATAAATATTGTCATTACCGGATATATTTTCGCACTTATTTATCGGTATGTTCTAGGCTTTTAAAAATTTGTAATCGCGGTGCTCCTTGTTTTGTTAAAAGATCGCTTGCTCGAGTGTATCTGGTAATGAATATAGTGAATATGCCTGCATACAAAAATTAGGCCAATTTCACGATAAAAGTACCTTTTTTCGGAAAATTTGGACCTCTTTCTTGTAGGTTTTTCCCTACGCTGATTACATTTTTGGAAATGAAGCAGAATTCAGAGAGTATTTAAAAGTAAAAGGGATTGATCACCAAAACTTGGAGGCTAGTGCCACGTATATCTTGAGTCTGCCGAAGGTCAACGCTTTACGAACTCGTACGGTTGTTATAACTCAGGGCTCCGCCGCTACTTTGGTGTTTACTGGGAAGTAAGTTTAATTTTTTTAAAGTATCTACCTCATGATTTAAGTACGAAGTGTGTATAATATCCTTTATCCCGATACCCATTGCAAAGTTATAGAGTTGTACTTTTGCCAAGTGCTTTTGATATGGAAGCTAGCTGTCTATTTTTTGTGTGCTATTTGGTGGTACCCTTTGCGTAATCTAAGCAATAAAATTATGTTCGTAGGATTCACTGAAATTTTGATAGGAGTTGGAAATTTAAAAGGGTTAATAGGTTGTATCGATCTAGATACACGTTTAGCCTCGTGAATACGTGCATTTTACGCGAGTAAAAACTTCAAGTTTTTATCATAGATACTGCGAATGTATTTTTTTCCTGCTGCAATTTTTGCTATATTTGTGTATCAAGCCTTTAACTAAGGAATGAATAGATATTTTTGAAGTAAGGAGAGGATTAGACACCATGAATTTTCTTATTTGCCATGTTCTAGCATATTTTTTGATGAAATATTTCTTTTTCTTCCATGTGATTCCTAGGGGTTAGATGTATCCCGCTTATGCCTGAAAAAAGTTTATACGTAGTATTATTTCAGCCTAAAAAGCTGGTAAATTGTTTATAGTGAAGATATAGCTGGTAGGGAGCTATATTTTACATGCTTTTAAGCTGTTTTGGCCTTTAATGATGCTTGCTGTAGCTGAAGCTTTTGCCTCATTCACACCCCAATAATTATGAATGTGCTATAAATTTTTGGTATTTTTTCTCTTCCGAAGTCCAATAAAAAAACTGAGGGTTTTTGTTTCGCAGACCAGGTGAAAAGCTCTCAAAACATGAGTTTCCGGTGGAAAAAATTCCTGTTGAGGAAATAGTTGATGTTAACGGTGCCGGTGATGCTTTCGTGGGAGGGTATCTAGCGGCCCTTTCCATGGAGAAAAGCTTGGAGGAATGCGTAAAAATAGGAACTTATGCTGCTTCCAATGTACTGAGACATGATTCGTGCTCGTTTGATTTCGCTGGATTCAAATTTTAAGGCGTACTATCTACGAAGGCAGAATTTTGGAGATATGCAAATAATACCATCGAGCAAGCTGCTACGATTTCTTATGGCTGTCTAAAGCTATTACAAAAAATCTATTTGGTATATAATGATCACCTTCATTTTTGCGGTTATAATATAAGCTAACTGCTTTTTGGGTATCTCCAAAATGAATGTAAAACAGCATGAGTATAGCTCTATTTCAGTGCTGCAATAATTAAGACATGATCGCGATTCATTTTTCTTGCTGCTTAGTGGTTTGTAGATATTCCTTTTTGGCTGGAAGACTAGCTCACAGAAACATCTCTAAGCGATTTTTTGGTTACCGGCTAGTTTCCCTTCTCAATAATTTCGATGACCTTGCTTATAGCATCTCCGTGATTAACTTAATTATAGTGAATTCCGCGGCGTTTTAGCTCGTTTATCATTAAGCTCCTAATGAATTTAATCTCTTAATGTGGGGATGCTACACCTAATGAGTAGAAAACGATGTGATTATGACTCACCATGATAGATCATGCGTGCTGCAAACCCGAGGTCATAATGCTCCATAATTACGAAAAGACTGAGTTTCTTGTTGGAATAAATATTGAGCAAGGTTTTTTGAACGAGTTGTCCCATTCTTTCTAGAGTTTTTATTGACATTGCAACGCAATGATGATATATACTTGAGGGTTGATACTATTGAACTAGAAGTGCAAATCGTTGCTTTTCATTGCAGTACGGAAATATGTGCGTATAATGTGCTTTAAGGAATGTTTAATGTCTTTTGATGTTCCTGTGCAAGAATGCAGCTCTGTTTGACTATGATAGCATCAGCGTTCGTCTCGTCGAGCCCGCTCAATATCCAGGATAATAATTTTTTTCACGTGGTTCAGGTAACAGTGGGCCTTTTTTGTGCATGTTTGCTTTATTAAGGATTGCATCTCCTTTTTATAGTTTTTGATGCACTTTTAGATGCGCATTTAAGATTGAAATATAGACTAATAGCTTTTAGAATGCTTGTAAATTATAGATGTCTTTTTTTTCTTGAATCTCATGTTTTCGTTCCATCAATTTCGGTAGCTTGTTGACACGATGCAATGGGTATTGCAGGTTTGCAGAGTTTTTGTCATTTTGTGGATTTGGGAAGTTTGATTTTCCTTAGGAAGGATGGAGGAGGTAGATTAATACTCAGGATTCCAATATAGCCTGAGTTCTTTTGTAGGTCCAGATTTGTAAAACCCAAAGGGTTGGTGCTTGAAATTGCAGGTAATATCAGCATTAGCGAAGTAATTTGCGAATGCTGTGAGTCTTTTGTTTTGGTATTAATGACAGCGTGTGCTAGTGCTTTGACACTATATACGTTTGGAAAAAAGGATTACTTGTGGTCGCGGGGAAGCAGCTAAAGGAATTATCACAGTTGTTGTTTTAGCTTTTTTGAGTCCTCGGTTTGAACTTTGAAGCGAAAAAAATGTTTCTTCTGATTGAGAGTCGCTCTTTCCTGCGGCTGGCTCTAAACTCTTACTTCACTCAAAAACTGAAGTCTCAGAATGCACTTCCCTTCCAAATGCTCTTTGATATCTTTGGGCTTTTGCAATTTGTTGAAATGATAATGGCCGGGATCCTTGCTGCCCTTTTTCGCTGGAGTGGCATGAAGAATGTATACACTTTCAACTACTATGCTACTAATGAGTAGGTGTTGTACTCGATGCAATTTTTGACTTAGTCTCGCTGGATACGCACCATGGATCGCCAATTTCCAGTGGTAGAATTGTATTTTAAGATATTTATCGCAGATGTTTATAGATTCACTGAGTACGAGATGCTTGGCGATATGGCGGGGCTTCTATGCTGTAAGTGTAGGGCGGGAATAACACACTTTTCAAAATAATAATTATATAAATAATGTCTGCAGCAACTTATAGTTTATTATTGATTATTGATAATCTACAGTTTAATATCCAAGGAGCTCCCTCCATCAACTTTTCGTGCGGGCTCTCTAATCTCCTTAGCAGAATACCTGCTTTTGCATTAATAGCACAACTTTTCACGATCATCCCGGCTGGTAGCTTGACTGAAGACCACTAAGGATATTCGCTGTTTAAATATTGGAAACAAAGCATCTTTCAACGAAATTTAGCCGCCGTTATACCCTATACTAAAATAGTGGGTCCTACGCTGGAAATGGTGTACCTGCTGCAACTTTTCTACTCTGACATTGTATATTCAAGTCATGTTGGTTCAGTGCAGTCTGGATTAATTTAGTATTCGTGGAGTTCAGCGTCTAGTTCCGTTTATATCTTACATTAAATCTACCTCTTGATGTGGTTTTCTTCTTCTTCTTCGTAGCTGTTTAGCAGCCGAGCATGGGCTCAGCTTATGGTGTGCCGCCGCATCATCCATTCCATGAGTCCAATAAACAGTTGAATTTATGCGGCGTGCAGCGGTACAAGTATTGTTTTGAACATCAAAAATTGCCATCCACTATCTAGGCACATTTTACGATGTTTATTTGGTGTTATAATGCACGCACTTTTTTTTCCACGAATGCAAGCAATATAATTTGTTAGTGAAAAGTGGAGTAAGTAATTGCGTGGGCTAGCACAGAATCCGTAAATTTTCCTTCTTTTAACGTTAGCTGCTGCTTTACAACGGTCATGTACGTGCAAGTTCTACTCAGCAGGTTAGCGAAATATGGGCTAAAAGCCAGGCTATCCGCATCAAATTAAATTGATTGTAATCATACGACGAATGCTTCAAGTAGTACTTCCTCGATCACCTTGGATATGGAGTAAAGTGATAATTTTAGTAACTCGTCGTTTTTCCAACAATATGCAGGAAAATACCACATTCATAAATTTCAGTACATTAACCCATTACTTTTATTCCAGAGTATAGCAGTAAGATGCGTATTTATGGAAATAAAAAATAGCACGTTGTTAAAGGGCATTAGCCATTTGTGTGCGCTCTGCCAGAAGGAAATTTCACAACCCATGACCGCACTTGGTTACTCAGGCAAACTAACAAGTCTACGCTCGCTTACTCAGGCAAACTAGGAAGACGACACTCACTCGCTCAGGCAAGCTAGGAAATTTATCTGTAGAAAAATGGGCGATGCAAGCGCTGCTGCTGTTACTTACGACTTCCTCTAGCAGAGACGTTCGGTAATACACTTGGGACAGTCCAAATTATCGGCGTAGAAATTAGTAGTGTGCCGAGTGTGCATGAATGGAGGCTGACTACAGTGTAACAACAGAAGATGACTCACGGAAAAATACTGGAAAGCAAGAGCTGTCCTTTAGTAGTCTGTTCCATGACTGGTGCGCTGATACATCGCACACTATTATCGGGTTATACGATGTTTCCACTTAGACAGATACCACAAGTAAAATGCTTGCTTTGCTGAGTTACCATTACTAGACAAGGTTTAAGTCTTCGTTACCACTTTTTACGCAACCCTGTGACGAGTTTTAAGACTTTTTAAGTATGATGCGACGAAAATCGGAAAATTGATGTAAGAAGCTTCAGGGTACCAAATATTGAACCCTTCAAACACCATCGCAGTGTGATTCAATACTAGCGACTGATTTGTCTTTTTTGCTCAACATGAATGCAATCCTCACCAAGGTTTGCGTGTTGTGAACAGCCTTAAAATATGCCTTTGCGCATCAATTTTCCTGGCAAAATAGTTCTGTGCAAAAGTAACCGAAAGCGATAGCGCAGCATCCTATAAGTTGCATAGTCGATGAAATTGTGCAACTACGACTAGTACCACTGTTTTTGTAGTGCTCGCCGTGCTGCTGGCCGCCAGATTGCCCGGTGTCTATTGTCGCGTTCAAATGTGGGGTTTATAAACAGCACCTCTCAAGGGGCGGTTTAGGTAAATTTTACCTTCTCAGAGGGCCGACGAGCTACCCATTGAGCTTTCATGCCAAACTATCGACGAACCTTAATTAGCTCAAAACTACTAGTATCTCAAAACAATCAGCAAGCCTTGATTACTTGCTCAAGATTACTAGTAGCTTGAAGCAATCAACAAGCCTTGATTTCTTCAAGGTTGCTAGTAGCTCAAAGCTCCGCAAACATGACTTGACCCAGCCTTCATAATGACTTTCGTTTTCCTATTCGAGCGATGATGAAAAGGACCACTTACCCGACAAGTCTAGTTTTTGAGTAGCTTCTTTCAATTAAAATATCACTTTTAGCACGGAGCAGTACTAATGCTGCTGCGGAATTTTGAAGTTTACCTCTGCAACATTCCATGGTACACTTTAAAGGACTACCACGTATGCTTGGGGCTCCGCAAGAAGTGAAGATGCACGGGGAATTGTATTCAGCTTAGCGAATAGTTTTGAAATTGCCCCAATTTTTTTTCTGGTTCATACTCAGTAGCAGAAGTGAATATTTCTTCCTCATTTTAAGAGATTCAACTTTTGGTACTGATGGGGATGTTCATCTATACGAGCAATATCACGCGTTTATTATTGGATGGATGGCTAATATGGGCCTGCTAAATCAGCCTTCTAGAATATAGCTCAAGTTGGTAACTGTTCTTCGGCTATTGCATAAAAATAAACTTATTCTCTGCCCCTAACTATATAGGATGCGGCCCTGCTCGAATTATTGAAGATGATAAAACTGGAGGAAAGCGAGGGGTAGAGCAGGTATTCAGAATACACTCTTGAAGTGTTTTCTTCCTCTGATTGGGCGAGTTGCTGCTATAGAGGATTTTTCAGCTGATTTGGAAAGATAATTTTTCTAACATTTGTTTGCTTCCTCATACGAGCTTTGTCAAATTTTGATGATCCCTTGTTTAGTCTTGAAGTTTCAGCAATGCGAGCATTTTCGGTTGGAAAAGTAACCTGGTGAGGGATGAGAGGATTTCCGCTGGTTGTTGCAGTTCTATATATTGTATAAATTCTGTACTAGGGATGATCCACAACTCATTCTCTTAGGTATGTTTTAGTGAAGGCACTGAATTGTAGTGCGTGTCGAATAATTTTACGTTTGAACCGATGATGGGCGATCAAAGAAAATTGAATGAATTAATTAGCATTATTTCTTCAATCTTCCATCTCTTAAAGCAGCAGGTTTAGGGCTAAACGGTATTAATTAGCGTGAAATATAGATGTGATGGTATGATTTTAAACTTTGTGCAACGGCCGCTAGTGTATTTCTGATGCTAAACTTCCTCGTGGAAGGACCGGATTAGATTTGCGAGCACTTGGTGGGTGATTATTTCGTTATTTGAATATCTTTTAGCACTGCAAACCCTTCCCATGTGGAAGGCCACCCTTACTTGATAATATGGTAAGCTTTCGAAGGCGCTGTTGCCTCCCCTACATATTTTTTGAAAATGAGTTCTGAATTTTCTCAAAATTGTGTTATTATGCATCTCAATGATGATGATTTGCTTTGCTAAATTGGCTTCAATGCGCAGAAAATTGATGCTGCTGCCATTGGCAGCATCGATGCCATCACCATAGGGAGCACTGAAGACGAAGAGACATATCCAAGAAAAGCCAAGATAAACTCTATGGTGATGAAGAAGATGTTGTCTTCAGCTAAGGACGTGCCAAGGGGCACGCTTAAGCACACTGGTAATGAAGAAATTAGTGTTGCAAATACAGTGATAAAGAGTCTTTAAAGGGTTTTAATTTATGCCTCCTTGGTGCGGATAAATTTTCAAAAATTAGGGATTTTTATAATGAAGAGGAGGCCTTCATCTGCATCTTATTCTCTAGTATGTATATAGTATACTGAATTTTCTTTAGCAAAAAATTTTAAATTGACCCAACCTGCTCTTTTGAGTGATTGTGCTTTGAAGGTGTATTAACCTTAAGACTGTCTCTTTAATACTGTTACTTTAGCGTATTCTGTGCCATATTCCTTCTCATAATTTGCTTCTTGCGATCCTTGCTTATAGCAGCATCTGCAAAGCCGAGAAAGTCCCATGATTTTGTTGATAATGACATATTGATGCAAAAGGCAAGGATGAAACTGCCAGTTATGATGATGGAGCAAGAGATTGTGGAAAGTGTTATTAAGAAAGATGTCGTTATTATTTGTGGGCCAACCGGATGTGGAAAGTCTACGCAGGTACTACTGAGTAGCTCCTCTCTATTCTATAGCTTGCTCTTTTCCTCTTTTCCTTATTTTAGTAGCAAAAACGTATGTTGATGCCGATATTCTGATTATTTCTGAGAAAATACCATCTTCTGTGCTCGTTCGATGTTGAGTTTAAGGGGTTTCCGTAGGATATCGATGCTTTGCAGTTTCTCTTGGACTGCTTTTTCAATTAGAAAAGTATGCAGTAAGTCTTTTTGTCGTGATCTTCAGGCTACTAATCGCTCTTTAAGATGCCCTTAATGCTTTGTTTTTTTCAGGTTCCTCGGTTTCTCTATGATGCTGGTTTTTGCGAAAAAAAAAATCTTCGTCAGGAAACTGCAGCCTCAACCGCCCCAGTAGAGTGTTCAGATAAGCTGAAGATATGCGTGACGCAGCCTAGAAGGGTGGCTGCTATCGCTGTTTCCCAAAGGGTTGCAACGGAAATGAACGATCCCAGAATCGTTGGCTATGAGGTTCGATTCTTTCTTTTTTCACATGATTGCCCGCAATTTGTGTGTGTAAATTTGATGATATAAAAATACAAAGTTTTGCATTTCATGGGTTTTCTTTATTGCGAAAGAAACTTTCAGAGCCATCATGATGGGCTGGCAGTACGTTTAAATGAAACGAGATGCTATTGTCTGTAGTTTGGAAGATTTCTTGAAATACTGCTCGTAGTTTTTGCTTGCTTGCAGACATCCTCTGAAGATTTACACGCATTTATAGAAGGAAAGTATATGAGCGTTTTTGCTCGCGATTGTGGCTTTTTAGCAAACTAATGAAGACTTTTTCAGGAATTTGTTTTTAGAAATTTCACTGAAGGTGTTTATTTTTCTTCCTGCACTAATACAAGTGTTGGAAGAAGTGAAAGATTAAAGAGAATTTTAGAAGAAGCGCTTCTTTTGATAAAAATCCGTGAGAAAATTTCTAACCTAGTGTTTCTTTCTTTGAAATATATGATTTTATATTTTAAAAACTGAATTTTGAAGTGCAAGATAAATTTGGTGAGGATTCACTAATGTTTCCAAATAATCTTGCTGCTACTTTACTTGCATATACGGTAAATTGTGTGTGTTTTTAGCTTTTATAAGCACATTTTTATGCCCATACTGGCATATGAATCTCTCTTGCTCATTTAATGTGTAATTTTTATTGCTTGAGAATTAGCAGTAGTTGCAGGGTATCTTTTATTAAAAATTTGGATGTATTATAGTTTTTTTCTACTTACATATTCTCTTTATGCTAGTAATAGTTGGTGAAATTCCTCAAGTGTATATGCATTGATTGTTAAGGCGTTGATTTGATGTATTGCATTCTTTTTTATTTTAGTTTTTTAAAAGTATTGCAGATTTCTCTTTGATTTTTCGCATTGATTATTTCTGATAATTGTTTCTGTTGATATCGTTGGCAGGTTCGTTATGATCGTTCTAGATGGGTTGAAGAGAGCTGCATCAAATTTGTCACCGATGGTATATTATTAAAAGAAATTCAATCAGATTTTCTTTGCAGGTAATTTGGTTAGTTTAGGGGCTTTGCTGGCAGGCAGATTTGATTGAAGTTTTTCGTGGTCTTTGTTGTTGGCTCGGAAAAGCATTTTTTTGCCATTCTTGCTTCTTCAGTGTTTGTGTGTGTGTTTTTCGGCAAATTTACTGCATGCCTGTATTTCTTTTTCAGTGTGTGTGTGTGTGTGTATGTGTGTGTGTGTGTGTGTGTGTGTATGTGTGTGTGTGTGTGTGTGTGTGTGTGTGTATGTGTGTGTGTGTGTGTTTTCAGGCATTTATATCTCATAGCAGCATACTATTCTCTTAATTTTTACTATCATAGCTTGATTCAAATACTTTAATTTCTCGTTTTTTCTGCAGAAAATTTTCAGTGATAATCTTAGACGAGGCGCATGAGCGTTCTGTAAATTGTGATATACTTATTGGGCTACTTTCTCGCGTTGTTAAGCTTCGCCGGGAAGCCCATGACAAAGGAGAATCAAGCTTATGCCCTCTAAAGTTTGTTTATTAGCAAAAAGAGCTTTGATATTTTTTGAAGACAAAAAATTTCAAACTGAAGCAGTTTTTTATGTAGATTTTCAACTGTTTGGATGTTTTGTTTGCCATTTTTCACTTTTTTTCATTGAAACTATAAATAATAGCGAATAGCCGCACACACACGCATGGGAAAGTGGTATAAATTTGGTTTTAGCTTTATTTTTGTAGGATTTGCTAGAATCTTCAAAACTTTTTGCTAGAGCTTTTATGATGGGGGTATACGTAGAAGTCTTCACGTAGCTGCTAGAAAATTATAAAAAAATTCAAATGTGGAGTAATGCAGCACACTTAAGAGGAATCTCTGAAATGCTGTGTGTATGTGTTAGAGCGATTTTTATTTTCTAGAAAGAAGGATGCAGTTTGCGATTTCTTGTAGGTAGGGGATGCTGTAGATACTCTTATTTTTGAAGCGTGAAGTCCTGCTTGTGTGCTGTGTGTGTAGGCTCTGCAAAATTATGCAGTTTCTATGTAAATCATACGAAGCTTATATATATATAGTATATTTTTATTTTAATCTTTTAGAAGGTAAACCTTTTGTGTTTAATATAGCCGGCATTATATTGTTTTCATTGAATCTTCACTTGATGAAGCGGAGCTTTTCGATTGATTTCTTGGGGAGAATTGTTTAAAGAAGGAGTGATTTTTCGGCTCTCACAAAAAAACCTACACACGCCTGCAGACATATCACATCACACACACATACTCAAACAGCAAAAATCCCACACCTACACACACCTACAGACATATCACATCACACACCTACTCACACTAAATCAAGTTTTCTTAGTCGAATAGTTTTTTGTTTTTAGTAGCTCTTGCTGCTTATAGTCAGCTTTATCATGTGTGTGTGTGTGTGTGTCTTCTGTGCTCTTATTACAGGTTAGTTATTATGTCGGCTACTCTGAAGCTGTGCGATTTTATTGAAAACAAGAATCTTTTCCCTATACCTCCTCCAGTCCTAAATATTGAAACTCCAACACACCCGGTTACTATACATTTTAGCAAGCACACAAACCCTGACTATATTTTGGCTGCTAATGAGAAGGTTCTGAAGATCCACAAGTACGTCGATAAATACTGTATATATACGCACACAAATTGCCCTCACACTATTTGATTAGCTTGGAGGTATCTGAGGGTTGTGATACTGCATTTAGCGAAAATTTATATAACAAGTCGTTTGAGAGAAAGGTGTGTGTTAAATGCACACGAATATCTACAATAAGTCATTTGCGACAAAGGTGTGTATTAAATGCACACGAATATCTACAATAAGTCATTTGAGGTAATTTTATACGCACACACGTGCATTATGATTGCTTTTGAATGTGATAGAATAAGTGTTATGTATATACTCTCTTGTCTTTTTGCGTCGAATATTTTAAAGAAGCTGTTCGCACACGCGCTTCCCAATGAAGATGAGAATCTTATATAATTTTTTCTAGAGCTTTTTCTCTGCTTTTTCTTAAGCATCTGACATGCCGTAGATCTTATAATTTAAGTCTAATGGACTGCATGAACTACAGTCGGCATTACAGATGTTGAAGATCAAACAACTTCACTAATATATATCAGAAAGAAATCTTTATACTCACGCTGTATGTACACTGCATGCGAATGATGCTCGTTTTTATCATCGAAAAATGTTAGTTTAGATTAGAAGATAATACTAACAGAGAAATCTTCTTAACTTGCTGTAAGTTGCTGCTGTTTTTACCAAAAACATTTCCTCCTCTTTTTATATATGCCGCGCTATTTCCTCAAATTCATTCAAGTTAAAAGCTTTTTGAGGAGGACATACACTTGTTAAATTAATAAAGAGGTTATTCCTCAATTTAGGAAGATCATGCGATATGTATATATATTTTAGAGCTTCAGTCTATACTTTTACCTTTAAACTTTACGAATTTAATAGAGAATCAGCCGAAAATTGCTTCTGCTAGGAGAGAAAAATCAAGGAGATTTCGTTCCTTCAGATAGATGGGGATGTGAAGCCTCAGAAATTTAATCTCTTATTGTGTGTGTGTGTGTGTGTGTGTGTGTGTATGCTAGAATGCTCTCGTGAGAGTCTTGTGTTTGTATAAGTAGTAGCTGGAAATGGTTTTAATTTAGCGTCGAGCGTTGTGCGTATATACTATATAAGTTTCCTCAAATGAGTGAATTCCTTTGATTAAATGGGCTGAATTTTGTTGGAGTGCCGAGAATTCAGCTGACTGCAGTGAATAGTTATTGAAATCTAGTTTAAATCTTGAAGATCTGTTACAGAGCGACGTGTATGTTCTCCTTTTCTATTCTTTTTTGAGAAGAAGAAAAAAAAGTGATAATTTTCACCGTAATAATAGGCAGAAAATCTTCGCCAGTGTGTGCTAGGCGTTTTTAGGTTTTAATAGCTTCTTATTTTACTCACTAGTCTTTTATGAAAAAAATGATACCTACGCTCTATTTTGCTTGAATAAAGCCTTTTTTTTGTCAGTAAATGCTTCGAGTTTTCTGGTGTATTCAGCGTTGTTAGAAAAACGAATTATTTTTATATTTTTTCATTTTCAATGCAAAAAATATGGCGTTTTTATATTCTAACTGCATTTTTTTCTTTTATTTTTCCTTCCCCCAACTAAATGCATTCAAGCATCCCCCTTTATGAAATGAAAAAGCATTCAAGAGGACGCCTGTATACGAATAGCTAACGAAGCTATCCTCCTTATCATTTGACTATATCAATTGTTTGCTTACAAAAGAGGCTTTTTAAAAATTTCCTTGTGATTCTCAAGAATTTGAAACTTGTGCTAATAGCCGATGAAATTGTTGCTTTTTGACGCAGGAAGCTACCACGTGGGAGTATTTTAGTCTTTGTTTCAGGAAGGATGGAAGCTATTCGATTGTGCTTTTTACTCAATGGCAAACGCTTGTTGAAAAGCAAAAAAACCTCTGCAGATTCAGCAGATTGCGATATGAAAAAATTAAAAACTTTTGCTTACTCAACTGATGAAGAAAATGTAGAAAAACCTGATTTCTGTGGTTTGTTTGACTCTGAGGATGAAGAGGAATATACAGCACCTCCTGCAAGTGATGAGAAGAATCAAAGTCCTGTGTTTCCTATTGTAGAAGAGTGTGAAGATGTGCGTAGTTTTTTTAGTAGCTTGGGAAAGAATTCTTCAAAGAAAAAATGTATATCTTTATAAGCTTTTATTTCACCATTAATGGTGCTCTTCTTCATATTTTTTAACACGCGTAGTGTGCATAAGTTTCGTGATGGCTGCAGTTTAAAGCCAGTGTGTTGGCAGGATTTATTTAGCTGCACAATCTCTTGGGTTTTTGCTAGAGGTACTTAATCACTGGCAGATCAGCAGGCAAAATCTTCAATTTTACATTCATTTTTAGAATTTTCCGGCTATGAAAGAATGTGGAGCTTTTTTAGAGTCTTAAAAATTTTATGCTGTTTATAGATTTTTCTAATGATTTATCTTTTTTAGGCAAAAATCCCTTCTTCCTGTGTTTTTGTAATTTTTTAAGAAAGAAATTGTAAAAAAAAAAAAAGTATCTATAATGAAGCTTGACGTGAAGAAGGTAGATTTGATTTGTTCGCATCAATGACGCTTCTCTGTGAAGTCTAGAGCCTTGTATATCATAAGCTGTTTGCAATTTTGTTGCGTTTAGTGGGCTAAGAGAGCTGAATTACTAGCCTGGTTTCCCGGATTTTATGTTTATTGCTTGTTTTGGTATAATTTTATACTATGCAGAAGCTTGCTGTATGTACAGCAAATATGATGTTTTTTTTTTGACTCGTTTGCATCATTCAACAGTAAAATATCTGGCATGAACTCATTTCATAACTATCCTTAGTGCTTTAATTTAGGGATTTTTTTCTACGGTGTTTCGCTTGTATCTAGTAGTTGAGTAGAAAGTCTGCATTGAGAGCTTTACCCTTAAACTAATGCTATCACTTTGTATTGGACAATTCCATGAGGTTTTCTCGATGAATGCCTAGAGAACGTTGAGATATTCCACTTGAAAACCCTTCACTGCACACAGGAAAAATCGAAGAAATCAAAAGACTTTTTTGAGGAGCTTTATGGTAAGTAATAGTATTGATCGTCCGTGTAGTAACAAGTCCCCATCGTATACTACAGCATTCTGCGTGTGTGTGGTGCCTTTTGGACGTGCAAATCTCCTTGGGTGAGGCCTTGGCAGTTTTCATATAGCACCACATTTTGATTGGAAGCCTAGTCTTCTTTTGCTCCACGCATCGGCTTTTATCATATTTTTCTTGACGCAGACAGTTTGATGCTGCTTTAGCAGGAAAAACTTGATGCTGAGTTTTTTTGGGGTTTTTTTCTCTTGTTGGGATGATAATTGAAGGTTGAAGTAGAGCGTGTGGTGGAGAGTTTTTTGATTTCTACCCATTGGTTAAATGCAGCGGAAAAAATGGTAATTTTCTCTTTAGAATCACTTGAAGATGCCATCCCAAGAATATATACTAAAGCGTAAATTTCTCTCTCTGAGATATATTGCTTGACACACTGAAATTTCAAGGGTGTTTATATATACACAGTTTGCGGTAAAAGAAATCCTGCCCGCCTCCTTAGCAAATTCTCATTTGAAGCTCTAAGCTGCACTAACGAAGTTATATACCAAATACCTGCTCTCTTCTAGGCCTATACACGATTTGTTTTGCATTTTAGTTTCAGTAAAGTATCGCCTATCAAATATAATGATTGTGGTGGAAGCGGAGAAAGAGTGAGAGGTAGAGGAAAAAGAGCGATGTAAAGCAGGAAGCGCAAGTAGAAGAAGTGATTGAAGCATATCTCACCAAAGTTTGAGCAGATTTCTACGGAGTCTAGCTTTAAGCAGAGATAAAAGTGTATGTTATTTTCCAAAGATAAAGAGTTTGGCTTTGATGCCCTGTGTGTGTGTGTGTGTGTGTGTGTGTGTGTGTGTGTGTGTGTGTGTGTGTGTGTGTGTGTGTGTGTGTGTGTGTGTGTGTGTGTGTGTGTGTGTGTGTGTGTGTGTGTGTATTTTAGCTGAAAATCTGTCTTTCACTGGATTATTGCTATGCAGCCATGATCTACGCTGCAAAGCAGACTTGATTTCTCTGCTTTTTGTTTTGTTTAAGCGAAGTTGGAGAGTTTAGTGAAGTAGGATTGACGATTGAGGAGTATCTTGCTGCAATCTGAGAAGAAGATGAAGCAGGAAAACGCTTCCTCTTCATGTTTTTACACATTTACTGCTGAAAAATTTGTTTCCCAATCAGACATAGATCCATGGGAAAAGGAGAAGATACGTTGGCTTGGCTGTGATGGTGAAGGAGTGCTACGTGCCCTGCCTTTGTACGCTACGCTTTCAAAAGCTGAGCAGGTATTGAATAAAGCTGCAGTTTTGATGTGAGCAGCCTACTAGATTTGCTAGGAAAAGCCTGGAAATTGACGTTCTTATTGTCTCTGAAAAATCTAGTTTTTTCAATGAAGCTTTGATTATGAAGTTGCGATTGCTGAGCTTGAAAACTTCAAAACTAGCGATGCTCAAATTCTACTTAGAAAGCATGGCCTTCACCAGGAAATCGCCTCTTTGTAGACTTTTGGAGTTTTTTTTTTCAGGATCAAGCTGTATGTGTGTGTGTATGTTGATTGAATGTGTGTGCGTTGATTGCATGTGTATGGTTTTTTGCATGTATATGTGTTGCTTGTTGATTGCTTGTGTATGTATCTTATTTATCCCTTTATAAAGGATTTTCTTGCAATTTATTTTTCAGGAAGAAGCTTTTGGTTTGCCCGAAGATGATGAAAGGCGAGTCATAGTAGCGACAAATGTAGCAGAAACTTCAATTACTTTGCCAAACATAAGGTAAGTTTGACCATGTAAAATTCCTTTTTACATCGTAAGCTGCATTTTCTCATCATCACTACTTTTCAGAGAAAAGTATTCATTTTCAGAGTAAGTGTGTGTTTTTTTTGTCAAAGTTTTATTTATGATGATGAATTACCTCCAAAATCTAAAGGCTTTTTAGTGTACTTACACCCACCTTTCTCCAATAGTACCAACAGCCATTACGACCGAAGATCGTGGAAGAACCTTCTTTCTCTCCTTTTCCTTGCATTGTTTTTTATCTGTGTGTTTTCTGTTGAAATATGCTATGAATTATCAACTAATCTTGCACTATAAAGACTGATGCCTGCATATTACCATTGAATACCTTTTTTTGTGTGTGAGAAGCTTTCACAGTGGTTTTGCGGAAAATGACGGAAATAATTGAATTTAAAGAGGCGATTTAAGCATATTGATAGTGTTAACTCTCTACTAATATAAGTGCATTTCATTAGCAATTTTCAACTGCGTATATAGTTGATTTGAGTAAGGGTGGTAGTGTCCTGTATCAAAATCTTCCTGCTTCATATCTATAAAACTTAATTTCTTCACTCTCTGCTGATTTTTTGTTCCTTCGACTCATGATGTTATGTATTAATGAGAATACGCTGTTTTTGAAGCATTTCGACGATTTCTGTTGCTTGTTTATAGTTTTTAGCACACAAAGTTTCAAATTTTTGCTGTTACTGAAGTTTTCCTCTTCATGAGCATCAACACCTGCAGAATCCACCAAATTCTGTATCTTCTACACCAAATATATTGTTTGTGTGTGCCTTCCTCACAGTAAAATAGTATCAATTGGAAATTCAAAGCAATTCCATGCTTTTTTTATCCTAATCTCTCTCTCTGCGACCTCCAACTTTGTGTGTGCGACTATTTTTCGTCTAAACGGTTTCTTATAGAGGATGAATGATAGTCGGAAGGAAAAGAAAAATTGCAGCTAAACTAACTTGGCTTGAATTTTACTGCGTATTTCACGCGATAGATAGCTTTCAGCATCTTCTTATTAGCTTCACATCATTCCCACACTAAAAGTAGATTTTATAGAGTAGTATACCACCTGTGATGGTGTTTTTCTCCTTTATTAAGGACTACGCTCTACACTTGAGCGAGTGCTCTCTTCTCTTCTTAATATTAAAGCTTTCTGCTAGAATTTAGCTTTGATACCTTCTGTAGTCATCAAGTTTGGTTTACATCTTAAAAGATATATATCCTTTTTTTCTACAAGAAACCTTACTCCTATTAAGCAAAAGGCTCGCTTTATACTTGCACACGGGTGCTATAAGACCTAGATCTCAAGGATAATATATGCATATATTAGTAGGTAGAAAAGTCTTCACTACTTTGAAGATTTAATGATTTCGCATAAATTTTAGGGCTTTTTTCTGCAGATATGTCGTCGATACTGGAAAAGAAAAGAGGCAAAAGGTGATGTCTACGAATGTAGCAAATGCTTCTCCAGGCTCTTTTTCTTACTATCAAATTCGTTGGATATCAAAAGCTTCGGCTAATCAGAGATCTGGAAGATGTGGAAGGCTTGGTCCCGGGCATTGCTATCGTCTTTATTCCTCAGCTGTTTACAACAATATTTTTGATGAATTTCCAATGGTGAATATCCTGGAAACTATGCTGGATTCTGTGCTTCTATCCATGTCTTCTTTAGGTAAAGCGTAAAGTGTGTGTGTTTGCGAAAAATTGATGAAGATTTTGAATTTGAGCAGGGATATATTAGTGAATATATATAATGCTTTGAATTTCTAGTAAAAAAACTGCTTTTATTGAGAATTTCTGGATTTTATATTGTTGATTTGAGAAGGAATGGTAGAAGTTTTGATTTTTTGCAAACACACAGGAAACGAAAAGATGAAGTGCTTTTTTCCTGAAAAATCATGTATTTTATAGGCAAGAAAATGCAGCTTGATGAAGAAAATTCGTGTATGTTTGTGTGTGTTTTTTTTTTTTGTGTGTGTGTGTGTGTGATTTCTATGTTTTAATGAGTGTTGAGGAAGGGAAATTCGCCGTTTCTCATATATAGATAATATGGTAACTACTGAAGTTCATTTGCGTATCAATATAGACGAAGAGAATCAGCTCTTTCTCATATTCAGCTGCTTCTTATATATAGATAATATAGTACCTGCTCTAAGTTGAGATTTTTTTAAACAAAGAAAAGAGAAATATTAAACTTTTAGACGTTTTATCACCTGATAGGCATGCGATAATATATCTGAGAAAATTGCAAGATGAAAATGCCTATTATTTCTCCTATTAAGGCTATTTCTGCACTCTATATTATATCAGATTCTGCTATTCTAACTAGGAGAAATTGCGAGATGAAGATGGTAGTATTTTGTTCATTAAATATCCGTTTGCTCTTTTAGCTGAAGAAACCAATAGGCGATTTTTTTATGTATTAATATAAGGGCTGGCGTATCATATGCTTTTTATCTCTACATGCTCTTTAAACAGAAGCTTTATGCCTGTTTAGTGATGCATTCGCTGTGATAACTTTTAAAGCCTAATAGCAGTTTCAGAGGTTTTAAAGTGTAAAATCACAAAGGTTTTTAGCTTCAAATGATGAAGTTTAGCTTTGATGCTAGTCCAGAGCAACTGCCATAAGTGTCATTTTCTGAGCACACACGCATTGCGATTATCTTATGGAATACGGTGGTGTGTGTGGTTATGCATGCTCAGTTTTGGGTTTTGAAGAAATAGCTTATATGAAGGGTGTTTTTTTAGATATTCGGACATTGAAGCTAGCTGATAGGAGCGTGTGTGTTGGTGCTGAATTTAGTTTTTGTGTTGTGATGTTTGCAATATCTGCCGGAAATTTTTCTGCTGCACACACATGAAAGCGTTTATTCAGTTTTGTGGCTTGTACTATCTTGCAGAAAAAGTGTGCTCCCGCACACACGTTGGAATATCTTCTTTAGCATCTTTTTATGGCTTTTTAGGCTTGATACATTCCTTTTTCTATGAAGCTATAAAGGTTGTTTTTTTTAATTTTAAGTCTAATAAAATATCAATGGTATTAACTATAGGGTTTAGGCTTGCTTAGGGGTTTTTTTGGGCGGCTTAAAATCTCATTGTTTTCTTGATGTTGTCTTTTCTTCTCTCTCCATTTTTAAGGAGTTCAAAGCTTTGAGCAATTCCCCTTCCCGAACCCTCCTGATAAAGAGTCAATCAGCCAAGCGAGGAAGCGATTACTAGTTTTAGGAGCAATTGAGCCTGCTAATGGGGGTTTTGAGAAGTCATTACACATAGGAGGAAGCTACAAGAAATCCCTTCAATATTTAGCTAGTAAGCAGCTCTATAAATGTACTAAACTAGGCGAACAACTCTCTGTTTTCCCTTTAGCTCCAAGATACTCCAGGATGCTTGTCGCTTCCATCGAAAGGTGATGAGATTTTGATGCTTTTTATCGCCTTTTAATTGAGTGTGAATAGTATCTTTTATTTGGTTTTTGCCCCTTTTTATCGCCTTTTAATCGAGTGTGAATAGTATCTTTTATTTGGTTTTTGATAGGATTTTATTGAGAATTTCGTTTGCTTTCTGAACATGTGCTGTTCTTTAGATTTTTCCGAAAGGAGCATTAGCGCATGCCTTGCTAATCGCTTGATTAGCAATTTTCTATAGAAACGATTGCTGCATGAATTATACTCTAGAGCCTCTTAAAAAGCTGGCAATATATAGGCTAAACTCTAGGAATTACTCTAGGTTTTCTTCGTTTCTCGGTCTGGATTTTTTAGAAAAGGACTTGAATAGTGAAGGGAAAAAAGCGGATTTTAGTTGAAGCTACACACACGGTATATAAGACGATATTCTGCTGCTATTAATTAGCAAAAAGTGTGTGAGGTCCAATCATATTTCGATTTTTTCCTCAGAAATAAAAAAAAAAGCATTCCAGTCTCGAAATATTCGCGTTTGGTGTGTAGTTTAATGTGTCGATAATCCTTTTGATTATTGCGAATTATAAGGCTTCATAGATGATGGGATGCTATACCACGTTGTGTGTGTTTTAAGCTTTTCGCGACCTCTGAGTAGCTTTGATCATTGAAGAATTCAATGAAGAAGCATCTAGTCAATTATTGCTTTTCCTTTTGTATTTTTTCCTTTTTAAATTTAATATTTTGTTTTGTTTGCTAACCCTGGTGAAAATCTGGAAATTCAGGTGTTTGCGTGTGTGTTTGTTTGTTTGTTTGTGTGTGTGTGTGTGTGTGTGTGTGTGTGTGTTTATTTGTTTCTATGCGTGTGTTTGTGTTTGTGTTTGTTTTTGCGTGTTTTTGCCTTTTTTTTTTTTTCTTTTAGCTTCCGTCTTTTTTCTTGCTTGTTCTACGTGATGGATTTGCTTTGATTAGAGTTTAATGCTTATTGCCTCTAAGCTCAGAGACAGCTATCATTACTTGAGGTATGCTGCATTTTAGGCTAATAAACGTAGTTTTTAATTTTCCTTCGACTATGCCCTGTATTTCAAGAGCGCGCCACACACACGAGCATATTCACCTTCCTGACTGGAAGATTGGTTCAAACCGAGGTTTTTATTCAATTATCGAATAGATTGAGCATTTTCTTCTTTATTAGTTCACTGCAGATTTTAAAGTTAAACACACACACACACACACAGGCTGTGCGTATTTCCAGATAAATATGAGGTTGACTAGGTATACGAGGCGTCTATGTAAATTTGAAAGGTTTTGAGGCATGCATACTGCTGAGAATGATTCATTCATAAACCATAGAAGCGTTTACTATATGTTATCTTCATCAGGTTTAAAATAGCAGCTCTAGAAGCTCCTGCTACTTTTTGTTATGAAATGCTTGTAGATCTCGCTAGACTTAGCTAGTCCCTGTGTGTGCAGTGGGTAGCCATCATCACTCATTACTATATGCAGGCCGTAAGACTTGGTGCAGAAATGCTTGAAAATTTTTTCACACTAAGTGAGTGAAATTGCAAACCGCACCACCCTCTGTGTGTGTGCTTTTTTTCACATTTATAAGCTTTAAGTCGGTTCCTCTATTATTCCCACTTTTGATTGTTTTTGTTTGGCTATTTTCCTATTTTTGAAGATGATGTGATCGCCGCGCGCAGAAATTCTCCCTCTTTTGCTCTTTTTGCTATTTTTTCTTTTTTCGCTCTTCTTCATGTTCTTTTTCATGTTCGTTTCCCTCTTCTTCTTCTTCCTCTCCATCTCCCTTCCTCAATCCCCTCACCCTCCACCCTTGATTTTTTGAGATAACTGATTCGCACATGAGCTGCATATTTGCGCTGCTTTCTGCTTGAGAATATGCCTTACTTTCAAGCTTTGAAAAATAGGTTTTTCAGGCTCATAACGCTACTTGCCTTGTTTTTATCTGTTTTTGGTGAGGATCATACTGCTGTAGTGACAGTAGATATCAGAATGCTAGGTCCCCTGTTTCTTTAATGAAGGAAAATTTCATTTTCACTGCAAACTCATGCCAGTTTGCTCTGTTTAAAAGGTTGAAATTTCACCCCAAAAGGCGATTGTTTTTACCGCATAATTCACTGGAGAATAGCAATGCGGGAAATTTTTTCAATCTTGAAGCATAAAGCAATGAAATGCAGTGCTTTCCCAATGACTAGCTATGTGCAATTAATAAATGTGTGTGTATACGTATGTGTGTGTGTGTGTATACGTATGTGTGTGTGTGTGTGTGTGATTGTGCTACTTGTTTATGATCTGCAAAAAGCGTGAACTCTTTCATCGTGCATTAAATAAGTAAAACAAGCGTTTTAATGAAGAATGAACAGCTTATTTTTCATTTAAAAGCACTCTTTAAAAAAAACGTAAAAATCGCTGTTTTGTCGGGTTTCTTCATTGTATGGCGCTGCAGAATAAGCCAAAGTTTAGAGGAGAGGAGTGTCTTGTCGCACTGCTGCATGATTGTGGCTTCTCTGACTGTGGGAAACATACTTGATAGTAACAAAATAAACGCAGTTGATGATGAATCTCACTTGAAGAAGAGAAAGCGATTGTCTTCAGATGGCTCCACCACCGTGAGAAAGGTAAGCATATCAAGTGCACTGAAGATCTCTTTTTTTTCTGGGATTGGAATGTTATTTTCTAGGCTATTTTTAGCAATGCTATTATCTTTAAGCTTGTTAGCTATGGCCTTGTAATTTTTCGCGTACACAAGTATAAAGCTGCAAGTGCTAGCTTATCACTTTTCAAGTTTTTGCACACACACTATGAGTCAGCGAAATCTATGAATGCCCGCTGTACATTCCATTTTTTCATTGCTTTTGGCGTTGTAGCTATGAAGAAAAATCTCGCTTTTTTAACTCTAGGTTTTAACCACATTTTTCAGCTTGCTGTGTATTCTTTTTCAAGATAAAGTGTGCATATCTAATTTGTTTCAGAGTAAAGCAATCTGTAGTGGAAAAAATGTGTTATAATGTTAGTATCTTTTATTTCTCTACTACGCTTGTATCTGTGTGTGTATTCGTGTGTGTAAATGATGTTTTTGTCGCTAAATTAGTATGCTATATTGCTGTTAAGATCTATTGAGTTTACTGTGTTTTTTGCTTTATTTTAATTACTAGAAAAGACGGTATTTTGGTGAGTTTTTGTCTCTTTGATTTCATAATTCTTTGTGTTGTATATTATCCATCTAGTTTTCTATGATATTGTGTATAGGGTTTTTTAGAGTTTTTTCTCTATTTTCTTTTTGCTGCAGAGCTCTACGAGAGCTAATTTACAGTTTGATAGCGACCTGGATGCTTATCTCTGGATGTGTGGAGGCTTTGCCCATACAGACGATCGGTATTTTTTTTGGGAGCATTTGGGCTTTTTTTGTAGGAAATTGACGGAAATGTTTGCTTGTTTGCGTCAAATTGATACGAAATTGATGTAATAAGAAGATGAATCGTGTGTGTGTGTGTGTGTGTTTGTGTGTGTGTGTGTGTGTTTGTTTGTTTGTTTGTGTGTGTGTGTTTGTTTGTTTGTTTGTGTGTGTGTGTGTGTTTGTTTGTGTGTGTGTTTGTTTGTTTGTGTGTGTTTGTTTGTTTGTGTGTTTGTTTGTTTGTTTGTGTGTTTGTTTGTTTGTGTGTTTGTTTGTTTGTGTGTGTTTGTTTGTTTGTTTGTTTGTGTGTGTGTGTTTGTTTGTTTGTTTGTGTGTGTGTTTGTTTGTTTGTTTGTGTGTGTGTGTGTGTTTGTTTGTTTGTTTTAAATAGTAGATTATTGATCACCAAGTGGTTTTACGAAAGTACTCAAGATAAAAAGAATGAAATTCGCTTCTCTATTGATTTCTTACCCTTTTTGAATAATCGGCGTATTGCGTAATAGGAAGCTTTTCTCTGTTTATACCTAGACGAATAAGCAGAACTCATTGAAAATGCTGATGTATCAACTGAGGAGTTCTCTCTTTGATAAGTTTCCATTTAGTTGTATTTTTCATGGCTTTTTCTCACTTTGAAGATTTTTATCGACATTTTTATAGTTTGCTTTGCTTACTTTATTATTTTAACTTAATTTACCCTATTTTGATGCCTTTAGGCTTGAAGTAATGCCTTTACTTTATTTGGCTTTGATTTATAATACTGTGTGTTATGCTTGCAGGGTAGAATTTTGTAAGCAATTTGGGATAAACATGCGACAAATCTCAGAGGCAATGCTTCTTGCCGATCAGCTAGCTCGTCTGATATCCCGTCGACTACCGTAAGTGATGTTGGGCTTTTTTGAAGGTTTAAAAAGAATTTTCGAGGTTTCTTGAAGAGAAAAGCATATAGCAACCACTATCGCTCTTATTTCTCTATCTCACGAGGGTGGTTTGTGTAGAAAATGCGAATTTTAATCCCTGTTGTTTTGTGGTTGACTTAATAGGAGAGCAGCAGTAGTTTGCAATTAAATGCAGGCAAAATTTTGGAGACAAATTTCTTTTGCAGTTGAAATGGCTGCATTTTAGAGCAGTCGAGATGTAGGAGTTTAAGAGCCGGTTGATTGTATGCAGGCTTCTAGCAAGTTCTAACATATATGAAGGGAATAGGCTGTTGCTTTGAGAGTTGCTTCAAGTAGAAAGTTGAAGAGAAGGAGTAATGAAAAAGCTTTTTTGATGCAATTAGTTGATCTTAGGTGTAGAGAAAGCAATGAGAGGTCTTCTCTCTTCTAGCGCGTGTGTGTGGGTGTGTTTTTGTCCTTATCATAAAGTTTGGTTGTGTTTATAGAAGCTTCCTCCCTCTGTTGGTATATGTGTGTGTGGGTGTGTTTTTGTCCTTATCATAAAGTTTGGTTGTGTTTATAGAAGCTTCCTCCCTCTGTTGGTATATGTGTGTGTGGGTGTGTTTTTGTCCTTATCATAAAGTTTGGTTGTGTTTATAGAAGCTTCCTCCCTCTGTTGGTATATGTGTGTGTGGGTGTGTTTTTGTCCTTATCATAAAGTTTGGTTGTGTTTATAGAAGCTTCCTCCCTCTGTTGGTATATGTGTGTGTGGGTGTGTTTTTGTCCTTATCATTATCAAGGCTAATCGATCTTTAGCAAATTGCTTGCTGATTTATTTTTCCCTCCAAAAAGGCTTTTTTTTTCGGCTGAAAAGCTAATCTTTCCGCTCAATAGAATCTGGAAACTGGCGATAGTATAAAATTTTCCTAGGCTTAATTAGCTAGCAAGATTGGCAGGTTTTTACAGCTTTCCTCTTTATTGTATGAATCCCATACTGTTAGCTACTCAACTTTCTTTATATGGTAGCATCATAACGAGCTGTTTTTGGTGAAAATTAATATATCTTCCTCTTCTGGCTTTATCTTCAACTTGGCTACTTTATTTTTAAATTTTCGTGTTTTCTGTATTAAAGAATTCTTCAAATACTAAAGGAAAACTTGTAGTCAAAAAAGCATCACTCTATATCTCGGAATTTATTTTACTGTTGATTTAATGACTAAAAACTCTCTTTTTTTATATGCCTAAGAGGGCTTCTAAAGTTGCTTTTTTAATGCTAATTTTGTGAAAATTCATGTGATTTAATGTATAAATCTATTTTTTCCTATCAAATTTGAGGAGTTATGCTTGACGTTCGAGGTGTGTGTAGAATCTTGTTTTCATATTTTCCGGAAGTATTGGGCTTTAAGCCTATTTTTACACTTCTTTATGAGGTTTTTTATTTTTTCTGGTAGAAACTTGCTTTTTTAAGCTGAGTTGGTGATTTTTGTTTTTGGATGAAAAAGTGTGAAATATTAGGTATTTTGATGAAAAAATTGATGTAATTTGTTTGCGATTATAAGCTTAAAATCTCAAATACTTTCAGTATGTATATATACTGGGTTTGTGTCGCTGATGAAAACTGTAGCTATTATTGTAGTTTTAGGGGATTTTGCAGCTTCATGTGTGCAGATTTTATCAAATTTGAAATCATTTTGTGTCTAGTGTACTTGCCTTCAAGTTGTTAAGTTGCGTGCTCTCTTTCCAGCATTTTAGGGCTGGAGGTTCCTTTGAAGCCATTACCTCCAACGAATTCCGGGCAGGTAGGTGCTGTTGAAAAAAATGGGCACACAGGGATAAACAGACGCGCACACGGTTACACGGACGCAGACGCACACACCGGCACACAAACTCACTGATACCCATTAGTACGCGAATGCCCATTAGCACACTGAAACCAATTAGCACACCAACACACGCACACACTAACATAATAGCCTCGAGGTTATAGTTTATTTGAGCTAGTGCGAGTTTATATAGTTGGTTGCAGTATTCCTTCCCACCCTCTTCCTTTAATATAGCATTGCAGCATTATCAGTTTCGCATATTTTGCTTTCTTCGCACACTCTTCTCTTTTAAAATGTAATTTCCCTAATTTTGTTTTTCAAGACCTGGATGATGCTTTCAAAAATGTTGTGTACGTACACCGTTGGTGAAATTTTATGGTGGGAATCCATCAAATGCAGGAAATGAGTTGAAATTAAAAAACTTCCCACACATTTCCTACATTTAGTAGCTTTATAGCACGCAATTTTAAGTTTTTTTGCTGCAATTCTTTCGCTGCTAGGCTATCTACTACTGGCAAGTGCGACTAGCCACTGCTCCGCAATTACCCCAGTATCGATCAAAAGCTGATTTATTTCCGCCTTAAAGCATATCCTGCTTTATATATAGTTATTGAAACAGCATTTTGAAGCGCTTTCAACGCTGGTGTTATTAAATAATAATTTTCTTGTATTTTCCTGGTTATCCTTATTGAGGATTTTGAGGGAATATCTCTTATAATGCCTTCAAAAAGAGGGTAAAATTGCGGCTTTTAGTGATATTTTGCAGGTTTCGGACTTACGCAAGTGTGTACTTGAAGGATTAGTTGATCAGATCGCCATCAAACTCTCTTTATTTCCCGAGACTGATAGCGATCCTCAGGTCAACCGAAGGGTTTCTTATAAATGCTCATCATGGAGCTCCAATCAACAGTATGCTCATTTGCATCCTTCTTCTTATGCCTCACATTCCAGGTTAGAAAGCTTGCAGGCCTTGAGGTTTTTAGTGTGCTTATCTTGGTGATTCTGCTGTGTTTTGCACGCGAGTTGTTGCTATTTGAGTTATTTTTAAAGACTAGTGATTTCTGTGTGTTTTTTTTGTTAAGTTGAATTATCTTATTAGCTTCATCAAGCTTTTTCTTAGCTTTCTCTGTTTTCATAGCGTTAGCACTAGCTTTTCATCCTAGTTAGACTTTTCTAAAGCTTCTTGCTTCCGCTTTAGGTGTATGTACATGCATTGCGTGAGCTTCATTATGTGAATAGTCTAGCTTATTGCTAGATGCAGTCATTCAGCCCGTGATAAACTTTTTTTTTTCTTGCTAGCTTGAATAGCACTGAGAATTTAGTAGCTTAAAGTTTCATTGGAGTACTTTGTGTGTGTATCAACCGTGTATGAAAATTTGATTGAAGTTAGATCGCTTGCCTATAGTTAAGCGTATCAGCACGCTTTCGCAGCACTCTCGATGACTTTTCAAAAAGTTCCAGAGTTTTTACTCTATTCTCCAATCATTCAACTTCAATTTACTTTTTTCATTGGGAATAGAGCGCAGATGTTTTATGAAGAAGAAAAGAAATCTTCTTTTCCTCCTATTTTTCGCTGTACTAGAGGAAATTGATTTGGAGATTGGAGCTAATTACGTTTCATTGGGCTTCTCATTGCAAGCTTTCTTCACTTGCTGCTATTAGGAGGTTTGATGAATAACCTCGTGGATTATAACCCTTTTGAGTGTGTAAAAGAAGATGAAAATTTGTGAATTTTGTGTTATTATACTCCATTTAATAGTATTTTTGAGGTTTTTTTTGCGTGCAAAGTATCTTATCAAGCACTCTCTCTCCTTAGCTTTGACTATCAAACATTCTCCTAGGTTTTGGAGTAGTTTGCATGCAATGAAATAGAAAAAAAGCGCATATTCTCTAGCACCATCCAATGAATTTAACAGGTTTTGTGTGTGTGTTTCTACTTCAGGCCTCTGCCTGAGTTTGTCGCTTACAATCAGGCAGTCTGGAGCAATGGAAAATTGTATCTCTTGGAATGCTTTGCATTTGATCCTGCCGAGCTTTGTGGGCTTAATTCTCCTCTTGTTGCGATGAATGATATTTTGAGTGTTCCTCCACCAATGTAAGTGTAGATACACTTTGCTGGATTTATCTTTTTTTTCTATAAAAAAAGGAAGTTGGTTTTATAAAAGAGGGTTTATTCAGAGAAAAATTGTTGTGTGCTACTTTCTGCGTATATATTATTATCTATTGCGATACTTAAATGTGTAGAAAAGTCTTTGTTTTGGCGATATTCTAAGCAGATAAATTTTGTTTTTTGCATGCATTAGGGAGTAAGCTTTGTATGATAAGATGTTTCTCTGGCATGATTTTGAAGGTTTTTTTTTTCTTCAAAATTTGAGCAATCTAGTCATCTTCATCATTTCGGAGGATTTTGTTTTCTTCAAAAATCGAGCAATTTGCCAATATTTCACATTGGCTCATAATAGCTTCATTCAGCACGCTTTTGACTTTATCCTTTTATTTTTGCTCGGTCATAGTTATATAGCCAAATCTAGTGTGTGTTATCACGATACTTGGCTATCAATTCTGGGTCAAATGCTGTATTCATGAGGGTAAATCTATGTGACTACTTAAAGGGTATGCTTCAATGCTCGTTGCAGTGGACAGTAACTGCATGCTTCTTATTTTTTTCGTCCTAATATTCCAACTAAAGATATAGGTATTTTTGTAACAAAAGAGGTTGCTTAACGATAGTAATAGAAAAATTTCGTATCTCCGGCTAACTCTTGCTTCGCGTTTAAATTTTACTATTAACACACACTTTGGGGAAGTTTGAAATATATTTCCTGAGTTTATGCACATTCACAGCTCATTTTATCCTTAAAAAAATTGAAGATTTAACCTTCTTTTTAAATCTTTGATGTATTGTATCTTGTTTTTTTCTGCGTTAGTTGGTGCATGTGAGCAAGATGAAGAAGATGAAGAAGCAAAAGAAGAAAAACTCATTTTTTTTCGTATTTTCTTTATCGCATAAGCGCTCAGTTACGCTGCATTTGATGAGTTTCATTCCTTTGCTAACTACACGCCGTTTTTGCTCGTATCCTCTTATATTTGTATGCTGAAAAAGCAGATTATTTTGCTATTTTATTTCCAAAGTCATTCTCTTCTCAATATGCTGAATCAGGTATTCTTCAACAAAAGATCAGGTCATAGGCTTTTGCAGTCCTCGGTATATTCCCTTGGATTTCACGCTTTCGACTGTTGAAGTTGAAATTCCTGATGATAATATTTTGAAGTACAAAGCTTTTGCAAAAGCTTTTATTGAAGGAGCGGTTTTTCATCAACTGAAGCCTTACTCTTGTTATTTGATTTGCTCCCCTTCGCACTTTATGCAGGCAACCCATATTCTGGCCACGAAATTTATTCATTGTTTACAAAAGGCCTCATGCGCATCCAGGCAAGCTAAACTGTAATTTTTTCCTGAGTGAGTGAAGTCGAGCCGTTCTTCTGATGCTTATGTTATCGCCTTAAGATATATTCTTTTCAGTATCTTCAATGTTATTTTGGTCATATATATCCCACGTAAGAGCGCTTTGCAACATATTCGAGCGAGTGTTTATACCACATGTATGCTTGTAGTGAGCAGAATACCTGTGTTTCATCATTTTGCATATACTGAGATGAATCCGTCACTTTTATGATGCTGTGATTTTTGTGTGCGATAAAAGTGTTATTTCGTAGGATTTGTTTTCGTTTAGCTGCTTCTTAAATGGAGTGAAAAGACAACTTTCAAGCCTAAAAAAAAGAGACTTTATTAGTAGAGTTTCTGAACTAGCAGTTGTTTATCATACTCGCTTGTCGAATTTAATAACATTTTAGGCAGTTTCATTTTTTTCCCAAAAGTACAGGTGTGCTTCTGTCATCTTATTCTTCCGATTAAAATTTCAATCTTCTCCTTATTTTGCATCAAAATTTAAATTTATGAAACCTCTCACTTATTCCAGCCTCATGATATGCTTTGCTTAAGCTTCTAAAGGTTTTCAGTGTTGTACTTTGCTTTTTTTGCATTGTGATACTGGTCTAGTACTATAAAATAAGAGTGGTTTACTGTGTGTGTGTTTACCTATGATAATAGATGTTTTTCTATATTAGGTACTGCACAATATCCACATAGGCTTGGCTGTTTCTACTTGTCATGAAGTGGAGAAGAGACAGCGCAGATACCAATTTAGCATTGGCGTTTCTCCTATGTTTGCTAGTATTCAACTTTTTGATAGCCCCATCTTCTGCAAGAGGGATAGTAGCAATTTTTCAGAAAACATCACTTTCTCTGCTATTCTTATATTTATTTTTTTTGGGTGCTTTAGGCTCGTGATTATTATATCTTTATATTTTGACGAATTGGAAGCACCAATTAAACTGTTTATTTGTAGCATCCTCAAGAGTGAAACTAGACTTGATTGGTGGAAAAACATGGAATTCTTCTATTTTCTTTATAGTGCTAACTCTTGTGAAATATCGCTTTTTTTCAACTGTTTTAAAAGTGTTAGAAGGGTTTCCATGTATGAACGGTTTTTTACTATCAAAACAAGCCTCTTGGTTTAGAGCGAAAAGCAAAATAATTTTGTCTCTCGCCTGTATAGTACATGCTGTAGAGGTAGTAAAACCTATCTATTTTTTATCCTAGAGAAAACTTTTTTGCTTACTTCTTTCATTGACTATCACACACTGTGAAAACACAACATGGTACAGCTGAGAGTCGCTCGAGAATAGCTTCTGATTTTTTTTCATAACCGAGAATACTCTGTATAATATTTGTTTATTAATGCTAATGCGATACAAAAATTTCATGTGCATCTTCAGACGCTCCTTGTCACTGATTTGGAAACAGGATCCTCAATTTTTATTGTCGGATTATTTGCAATTACTCACCCTTGAGGATTATAACAGCAGTAGAAAAGTTCAGAAAA
Source organism: Nephromyces sp. MM_2019 (assembly GCA_015657535.1). Lineage (NCBI taxonomy): Eukaryota > Apicomplexa > Aconoidasida > Nephromycida > Nephromyces > Nephromyces sp. MM_2019. The sequence goes on from JADHZB010001612.1 coordinate 111,910, forward strand.
TGTGGCCTTTAACTTGAAGTCCGTCGAATTTTCCCGTTCTTTTGTAGTTTTTATTTATTGCGTAGTCACCCGCAATTTGATGTTATTATAGGCGATTTTCAGCTTTACGTAGATATAGCAGTTATCGGGAAAGTATCCCTTGTTGCAGTCCTAAAGACAACTTTTTAGTATCAGTAAACCTCTGTTGAAACTCACGAACACTAGCACACACAGAGAGAAGACAATAGTAGTAAGAATCCCAGATCATGAAATTGCTCTAAAATAATTTAAACTGAGTAAATTCCCTACCCTACACCAACATGTGCTCTAAAATGATTGTAGTTGAGCAAATTCCATAAATGACCATGAGACTTATTCTTCTTTTAAACTAGGCAACCAGGAGGTTACTTTATCGAAAAGCGTTTGATTCTGCGCTAACAACATGACTGAGTACCAAAACTAATTCTTTATTTACAGTTGCATGTTTTTTTATTCAAAAATCATCTTGTTCACGTAAAAATGTGCAACGTCAAATACGTAGCCTGCCAGTTTTAAACTACGCAAGACACATTTTACCTTGTTTTTCCCGGGCTGCATTGTTTTTTGTGTGCGCGAGAACCCGCAGATTCACCAAGGTGAGTGCCGTGAGACAGCCGAAATGAGTAGCAACTCACCAATACTTGAAGGAAACGCTCCGCTTGGGAGCTATGAAGCGTTCACCTAATAAATTTGTGTTCATTGCTAAGTTTTCCTATCCGTAGCGCCTTATGGATACTATGCTTCGAACCACCCGAATACTTTGATAAGCTGCTTTAAAGAACACCGCGGAGTGTAGGCGCAACCAATGCAATAGTTCCGTTGGTACTGGGTAGGTTTTTTCTGGGAAGCTGAAGGGCAGTGAACACGAAGAACCTCTGCATACCAGTTTAGGACCAATTTAAATACTTGCAAAAGCATTTAGGCAGCAGTACTATCATCTTTTGAGCGCTTATTCTCAACGAAATGCAGTTTTTATTTACCCAGGATGACGCAGTCTAGTATATACGCGCAAGGTGATAAGTCACGTGATTGATTGAAAATCTATCCATTCCCCGATTATTCGCCGCAATCCATCTACGAGAGAAGCGAACGAATTTTTTCGCAAATGTAGCTAGAGGCATCTCACGATAATGGTTACCTTCCGCCGGTGTAATCATTTGGTTTTTGAAACAGTTGGACTGCCGGTTAAAGCTGAGTTTTTCTCCCGGAGTGATTCGATATTGCCAGTCAGTGTGCTTTCAAAAAAATGTAGATAATATAAAAACTATTATTTTAAAAAGTATATTTATAAGTCAAAGCATTATGCTTTCATATTAATGCTGCTAGCAAATATATTAGAGTACGACCACCGTATAACGGGTACTTGTTTCTTGAACCTGCGCTGGTGTGGTCATTACTAGAATTAAAAGCTGTCTTTAGGGAGCTTCTATACGCGTAGCTAGGTAGTTTCTTTTGCACGCATTACTCATGAGTGCAGGAGCCCAAACCACCTCTTTGAAGCAAAGCGACTAATGCAAACACTTGCTTGAAAGATTATAAACATAAACCCGTGGCGCGGTACGCGCAATGTCAAGTCCAGTATACGCAGCCAGGGAATTTATAAAAACTTGTTTGATATCTTATTATTAATTATATTATTCCATAAGGAGGGCACAATCATGCGTTTTTTCAGATTTCGTTTTATTATTCAAAGATAGGTATTATATTATCCATCAACATTGTGGTACTAATATCTCAGACTGCTATTAAAAATTAGTGGAGCTAGCAATCAACAACGTGGATTTATCTGAAAGTGAGGCGCTTGTTAAGCGAGTATGGTTACAATATCAGTGTGCGGAAAATATTTGTTGTCGCTGCTTGCGGTATCCCATCAGAGGTGATAACAGCAAATGTGTAGTATGCATACCAAATAGCCTTTGATGAGCTGTGAATTCTTCATTTTATTACCCGGGATTCCTCGAATATTAGCCCAAATGAATATATCTTGCCAGGCTGATACTTTGGCAATACGAAACATTTCGTTGCCTGTGACCAGGTGGCAAGCAACCAACTTTATAGCATGGACTAGGAATTTTTTAAGCTCGGGACAAAAGAGCTCATTATCAATAAATACTATAAAAATAACAATTAAAATACATATTAAAGATTAAATGAAACTCCAGCTTAAAATATCTAAAAGAGCTCTAATATTTATTATATTATGGTTGAAATTAGAATGGTAGTTTGTTGAGTGCTGCTTAACAATTCAAAGTGCGAAATAGCGCTCAATAGAGGAAAAAATACAGCCCGCCATAAGAGAGAAGACTAACGCAGCATATAACAGTCAAAAAATTTTGTCTTAACAGATCAAAAGTGCTATAATCCATGCATCCTGGGCAGGCGCCATAAAGCTTAGCGTATTGCAACAGGAAAGGTTTAGGGGTAGGAAGCCGTCATGATTTGATTAAATGTTGCTTCGCTGCGAGTGTGAAGACTTTGAGGGCGCTAAGTAGATCAGAAGTTTAAAAATCAGGAGAGCTTCAGCACGCATGAAGTAACTTTAGCTATACTTATGCACGGTAGCATCGTCAATAATTGAGTGATTAGTGTTCCATCGAGCGTCTACTTTTGAATCCCGCCAAAAGTCATTGAGAAAAGTAGAACTAGCAATTTCAATAGCTATTGGCTCAAAAAAAAGCTTCGGATTCAATGATTCTAAATAAGGAGAAAATATGACACGCAAAAACCTTTTAGCGTGCAAAAAAAAAATTGTTACCCCTCACCAATACTCTGAATCCTCTTAATTAAAAAGGTTCGGTTAAAAAACTAGGTCCTTGCAACTTTCCCGAGGTGTTCGCAACTTTCGGAATTCTAATTCTTAACAAATTCATAGCCAAATTTTTTTACCAAAGAAGTTCGTATGCATCTCTTGAGTTACTCCAAGCGCCTGCTATCACCGTTAACTTCTTGAGAAACGACTTTATTTTTTTCAGTCAGCTTAAGGCATTATTCTTATACCACAGCTTCCAAACTGTATTACCGCTTCAAACATATCGATGAAAGACATATGGCAACAGTACATCCTATATATACAGCACTCATTTCCAACGTTCGACGATTCACAGCATGCTATATTACAAAATTAACTAGGAACAGCAAACATTCGAAAGAAATTTTAAAAAGCTAAAGTACTGGCAAACATAAAAAATATCTTCATTATTCGCCGAGATGATACAAAATATTATATTAAAGACTCCCCCATGAAGCAAGAACTTCCGAATATTTAGTTATTATAAGTAAATCCACCATAACCTAGCAATACCTGTTGCTAGTTTCAACATAAATGCCTCTTTACCACAAACGGGTAGCAGAAACTTCGAGCAAAGAGGTATACCTCGTACTATACTAGCTGCCCCCCCAATTAATAAACGAAAAGTAACTCACGAGGCTCCGCAAAATTGATCAGGCTGCCATATCCTGCTTTAGCTAAACATAAGATACTCGAGCTTTCAACGGTGAAGATTACCACCTAAGACATCGAATATCATCACTAGGAGGATGAATTTTTTACGAATTTCGTACCTTTTTTTTACTTGAAAAAAACACACTTGGAATTCAAATTAATAGTTTTTAAAAATAATTTTACGATGTGACTCATTATAAACAATTTTTTACAGCTTAAAATTCAATCTTTATACGTTTATAATGTTATGCTTTTCTAATTTTGCGAAATTTGATCCATCTTTACAAGCCAGAAAATTTCACATTGCAGGCGACCTCATGAAAAAAAAAGTTGATTATAGTTTGAGCTTAGTGTCTTTTATTTGATTTCTGGTGTATCATCAACGAATGCGTAGGAGCTTAAATTAACCAGTAATTGAAGAGCTCCTGTCCTAAGCAAATTGCTTAGCTAAATACTCAAAAAAATAGAAAATAAGCGGTTGAATGGAAAGATACTGCAGCATGAAGAAAGGCATTTCAGACTTTAAGCATTTGCATTCAAAGTGAGATGAAAATTGAAGCACTCTCAATCAGTCTCTGAAATACTTTTGATACGGATAGTATGATTGTCCTCTAATCCATAATAAGCTAAATCTCTGGAATCATCTTCAAGCTTGACAGAAATCGGCATAACCTAAAACAGCAACAGCAGCTTTAAACTATGAAAAACTCGCACCGAGCAACAGCGTTAGTGAGAATGCGTTTTTTTGCCTCTTCTCATACAATCGAAACCAGCCATAAGATTCAGTCAATAGCATCGATATGGGGTTATATCAGAAACTTTCTCAGGCAAATCTTTCAGCTGCAACACACTATGCTTTTGAAATATCAAGCGACGCTAGAATCGGCACCAAAAAATGCATTTACGGAGATTTCCAAAGATTTCAAAGACAAAAAGGAGTTTAACCTTCAAGTAGAAACTTTATCAGAGAAAATTATTCACCCAGAATAATAAGTAAGCGTAATTTAAGCAAGCATGCACATACTAAAACCCTTATTTCAAGGGTTCAATCATTCCAAGACTCTATATAGCTACACATAATAGTAATATCTGAAGGAAAATTCGCAAAAAAAATCTCAATTCTCTTGCAAAAAACCTCCTACAAAATCCTACGAATCAAATTTGAGGTTAAAGTTGAATAGAGCAAGCATTAATGGGATTCTCGCACACACACTTGCATCAATCATAATAAGCTTTTCGCCAATAAAAAAAAAAGAAATTTTACTCCCGTGAAATCACGAAAACATGCCAAAAGCCTCAATATCCCAGAATTATGTACGAATTTTTGCGAAGCAATTCCAGAGGATACCAAAAGCACAACTCAGACACCTATCGAAAGAATATACAGACGAAAAAAAGATATTTAGAGATACCCCATTATTATACATAAGCTGCTGCTCCACGGCAGGTATGCCAAAAAGGCGGGTACATAGCACCTTCAACTCCCTGAAAACGAAAAATCTTAATTCAAGCATGTATATTCCGCATCCAGCAAGAAGATGCAACCTTGCTGTGAAAAAAGCACACGCCCAACTTGGGTGACTATTACTGGTCTCTTATACCCTCAATGAGAAAATTATACCCTTTTGCTGCGAAAAAAGCCTCAGATACGATGAATGCTACGAGAAAAAACACACTTTCTTATGGCATTGTTACTACCAGCTTCTTCGCATTCAAATACCACCAAAAAAGAAAATTTTTGGAACTTTTTCTGCATACCGAACTGTACTAAAAGGTGAAAGTAGGGTTTCCTATATCAAGTCGTAATAAACTTGCAAAGAGGAGGCTACATGGTGCCTCAAAGGAAGCTATCAACTAGATATAATATCCAAAATGAAATTCGCAGGATTTTATCTCTAGCATCAGATTTTGCACAATACAGAAAATAATATATTAAAATTATTAGCAAAAAAAGAAGTTCAACCACGAAAGAAGGATAATGCTGGTGTGTTGGTGTGTGTGTTCGCGTGTTTTTTGGTGTGCAAAAAAATTTTTACCAAACGGCGGAACTCTTAGAGCCTCATTTTTTCGCAGAAAAAATCAAGGAAACGCGTTGGAAATGGCGTAATAAGAAACTAAAAAAATCTCAAAATAAAGTACTCAGAGACTGACAATATCAAAAAAACTATCAGGAATGGCTGATCAAAAAAGTCAGCCAAGCAAAACCTTCATAAAGCACGAATATGCATATAATTTTTTAAAGTCAGTAAGCTCATAGAACAAAATCCCTGAAAGTCACTAAGGTAATCAGCTATATCACGGACACTCAAAAGAAATTGAAAAAAAAGCGGTAAAGCTTGCAGAAACAAGCCTTTTGAGATTTTCTATATGCTCTCTGGCACACAAGAAAGCTACAACAGAGCAAAAAAAAACATCAAAAGACACGGAAGGTCAGCCACAAAAACTCATTCATTGAGCTACTTTTAAAAGAAGCAGATAAAATTTTTCAAAAAGCCTGCAGATAGAAGAGATTAAAATGAAAAACAACTTTGAAAAATGCCAAAAAAATTTCACAAAACCTTCTGCATCATAAAAAAAATACAGCCTCTCGAACTTCGCCTTATACTGCAACCTCAATGCGAGCTTAATATTCCTCTAAAGATGAGTTTATTTCAAAGTTGAATGCAAAAAAAAACCACACTAGCGGGTTTCTTTACGTAGCAAAATATTCAAACAATTTGACGCCAAAACTACGCGATTTATTGAGTATTTTTTTCATCAAGTAAAAAAGGTGTTTCGCATATATAATAAACCACACGCACTGAGAAACAACAAATACTAACCCCTTAGAAGCTAAAAAAAAAGTTGAAAATAAGCTCTCGAGATCAAGAAAAATCGGAAGAAATCTCATAAAACTAGGCGTATATTTTCACTCGGAATCTTCAATAGAGCAACCCCCTTAAAACTTTAAAAAAAATTACAAAACAGCGAATGATGTCTACTGCATTATGGAAAAGCAATAGATGTGTGCATCTACCTACGTTAAAGTCATATTTAGAGGCAACTTTCTCATTGAAGGCGCCCTTCCTAATGTCTTTTCGGTTTCGGGAACAAGCCAAACTGCCACCAATGAGCGAGAGAATAAGGGAACAGATGAAGATTCGCTCTCGCCGGCATTAAGCAAAGGCGCTGAGAAAATTAAAATTCAGTAAATGCGTGAGTGTTGCAACGCCAATTTATCTCATCATGGCTTTTCAATGCATGTATATACGATAATATAGAAGATATACAATCAACTCTTTTTTAAGTTATCCATATCACTATATAAAAAATATTTTAGATTGAAATATAGTGCATTGGAGGATACTTTTCAGTCAAAAATACTTTTAAAAGCTCTTAACAATCGATAAAAATAAAGTGTTTTTGCCCTTTTTAGCTGCTCTATCAAATTCATCTCATTTTGAAAGATCTTACCAATAAATCTCATATCAAAAAGAATAAAAATAAATATAACAAACAAAAACCTAATTGGGCATCAGCAAAGAGATCAGAGGCTGTTAAAGTTTTCTAAAACTTTGCGAGATCTCCTCATTACATAAAAAAACACAAAAAATGACGGAATTTGTGAATTCAAGAAGCAGAAAGATGAAAAAATAGACTGTTAAACATCAACAGCTAACAGGAGTTTTCGAGTAAAAAACCTCTTGCTATTGAAAATGGGGATTTAAGAAAAACTCCCACGTAGAAAGAGATTAACACACAGGCATGGTGTCCCAAAGGTATCTAAGCAAAGATACCTGAGTTTCATTAAATTTAACTGCTTAAAAGAAGAAGAAAAAGCAGCAAATTTAGTATAGAAAATGACTTGCAAAAATACTCAGATTATTAAATGCTAGAAAAAAAGCAAACCCGCTGCTAGGTCCTGATGTATCTCTAGGAGCCTCTTATTATGGGCATGGCCCTGTTCAAAAAAAATAGCAATTTTTTTAGTATCTTGCCATGCATCTTTTTTCTTTATAAAATACTTAATAAGCATTTAAAAACTATGAAGGGAATATCCATCATATCACACTAGCCAATATTAGTAACTCCAAAAAAATTTGGAGTCCTCAGGTTACTCTAGTCCACAGCTACTTATAGAATTAAACTGTAAGAAAAACACAAATTTCTCATGTGCTTCTTCGCAAATATAATGCGTATTGATACTACGACAGTTAGCACAGCAAATATCAAAGAAAATGCTGTGTTCGAGCTTTTATCAGTTACTTCTGGTATGATGGCAGCTTATATCAGCAGGACACTAACTGCCTAGATTTTCAAGCCTAGACAGAGCATTTTAAAACTTCCCACAGTGTGTATATGTAAACACGAGAAGTAAAAATGGTAGATATTTTCCTGAAGATGTAAAAAATTACAGGCAAATTCTCAAGAAAAGCTGCGATAACTTTCTCTTTGGGTTAGGAGCTAACTTCAGATGCCTTACATTCATTCGTGTGTTAGCAACTTGAGGATGAAACGAATAAGGTAGAACGCGAGTGAGTATCTAACTGACCGATTCGCTAGAGCCTCTAGTATATCTGTGTGTGTGCGTGTTTAATTGACGAATACGCTACAGCCTCCACTATTTTTGTGCGTAACTGATCAATACACTACAGGCTCCAATATCTGCGTGTGTGTGTGTCTAACTGATCGACACCTCCTCAACCTAAAAAACGCACTAAGCTAATACAACCAAGGAAGAATACTCTTTTACACAAATAAAGCAGAGAAACCTGCCGTCAAAGCAAGCCTCTTTCTGCTTCTGCTCTTACTAGCATTAAAAGATCATTACTAAATCGTTACTTGCCCTAAATAACAAGATAGAGCTAGTCACCAGGTATATTTATTGCTAACTGTGATAAAAAACTTCATCAACATAGTTAGAATAGCAAACTAATATTGAAGGGAATTAGCGGTTTATTTCACACAGCTAACCTAACATTAAGCGAAAGATGCAATATCAAAACTTCATTAGTAAAACAAAAAAAATGCTGGGTGCTCATATACTAATGCAGATTCTCCACAAGTGTTAAAAACTGTATTTCTGTGATATTTTCTTCCTTTTACGCTTTGTTTGTAGAGCTTTACTCCCTCTGTTATGATTTTACTTCTTCTTCTCCTCCTTCTTCTTCTTCTTCTCTTTCTCCTTCTTCTTCTAAAAAATTCACTTCACAACACCAAAAGTAAAGTTTCGGAACGTTTTGACATACAGCTTCAGGAGGATCCACTTCAAGTATAACTTTGTTTTTCGCTGCTGTGAGGAAGATGAAGTATCTCTCTGATACTCTTCTATCTGAACTCTTCACCTGAGTCCCATTCAAAACTTCCAACTCTGGAAATATCGATGTTACAACCTAAAAGCAAAACATAAAATTTGAACGAAAAAGCTCAACTATAAAGTATAATCATCTTAGCATAGCTTTTCAGTGAAGATATACTGTGATAAGTATCAAATGCAGTTGATAGCTATGGGCTGCATGAATCAAAAAGATGAAGATGAGTTGTTTTTGCACACAAATAATTTGGGCTGCATCAATAGCAACTAGGTACATGAAGAAGACGAAG
>JADHZB010001612.1:124785-162476 GCA_015657535.1 Nephromyces sp. MM_2019
CCCACCATCTTCGCCCACCACCTTCACATTTAGGAGGGAAGGCATCACCATTTAAAAGGATTAAAAATCAGACTCATTTAAAGTATCAGAGTTCAAATACTTTAGAGCTAGTGTGTGTGAGAAGCACCGTAAGAAAACCACCAGTCAACGTGCTGCTGCCACATTTTTTCCTCAGCAGAATCGGTGCCCATAAAAAAGGCTTTTCTTTAGCATATAACTAACAATGTGTAAGATACTCGACTTCATCATAGCCTTTGCCAATGAAGATAAGCCTTCAATGATAAGCCTAAATTGAGCAGCTTTTCGAAACATACTATAAAAAACAAAGTAATCTCCCTACAAAAATTTCGCGTATATCGCACACAGTGAAATACCTTCATATAAGCAAAAATCCTAGCAAAGTAGAGTAGATCTAAAGATATGAGCAAAGTACACTCAAGTTAAGTAAAAGCATTGATGAAGAGAACCTATATGAAGATAAAATAAATTTCTAGGCTGGATCGCAAGCAGTTTACCTTACTTAAGTTGATGATATAACGATGCAATTCAAGCAAGCAGCAAAACTATAAAAAATTGCTCTCAAAGTACGCAGGAGAGCCGAAAATATTTCGCGCTCCACACATTCACACACCACTCCACACACACTCGAACAACTCCAAAAACTCATGCTCAAATACCACTCCGCACACACTCAAACACCACACACACCGCACACCACTCCAAAAACTCATGGTCACCGCTGCACACACACCACTCAACACACTCAAATCACTCCAAACCTCATGCTCAAACACACTCACACACCACACTCACGCCGCACACTCACGCCACGCACTCACACACACACACACCACAAATCCTGCCCTACCTTATGAGAGTGCTTTTTGTTACCTTGTAATTAGCTCCAGTAGAGTAGTTTTAAAATTTGATTTTTTCATTAAAAGCAAACAAATCTAAGCAATCTAATGAAGGCAGTTAGATCATTACCCAGAAATTACTCTCAAGATATCATACCTACTTCAGTACGCAGGCAACATATCTATACTAAGCTTTTTAGGCTGTCCAAAACTAGGAAGACGACGAAGCTTCTCACAATCCCATGCATTACTACAGCCCTTCAAAGCTGCAAAAAACTACCATCTTCAAAGACCAGGAGAAAACTTATAAGACAAAATAATCCATTCAATTTAAACTTGGGATATTACTAGGGATAAATCGCCCTGCGAGCAGAAAAAATCTTTTCAAAAAGAAGAAGTTCACCTCTGTGAATAGCATACAATTGCTCACCTTCTTTAATAAATCAAACTTAAAAAAAACTACCCCAAACATTGCAGAAAAAAAAACCTTTCTTTTCAATAAAACCATCAAATTAAGCGAAATTTCATCGATTTTTTCCTCAATTTAGTAGAAAGCTAAGCAACAAGAATCATCCTCTTATCAAGCAGAAAACAATCTTTTTTCAGCAAATTGCTTCCTCTTGCTGGCCATGATTACTTCACAGCTTATCCTCCATGAAAAATCTTCATCATTTCCTCTACAAGCGAAAAAACTAAAGGAAACTTTAGTTTTTTTTCAATCTATTATCTATACTTATTTCATCATATAAAGATGCTTTAGAAATTTTTTTTACTTCTTTCAAGCTAACCTCTTTTGGGCTAATGAAGGTATTGTTTAGGTGCAAAACTTCAATGCCAGGGAAGGTAGCATCATGATTTGCTAGGCTTAAATTTTGCAATCGATTTTTTGATATATTAAGAAATCTCAGCTTGGGAAAATATTTGATAATCGAAAAAATATCATCCCAGCTTGAAAGTAAGTTATGCTCCAAGTCTAATTCTTCCAAGGCTGAAAAAGCCAAAAAAAAAAAAGAGTTTTTCAGCCTTGAAAATGATGAATTAGAAGCATTTAACAATCGCAATGAGGGAGGTTTCATTGAAGTGCGCTTTAGCTTTAATATGAAACAGTGAGAAAAGTGTGATTTGCTCCTTCAAAAATCAGCGTATTTCTCAGCGCAGCTGAACAGCACCTTCATCCTCACACAAAAAACTATTCTATTCCACAAAAATAACTTACTACCCCTATATACACACCACCTCCTTTCTTCAGTTTTCAGCCCATAATTTTTTACTTTTAAAAGTATAAAAACTTTCCACACACACAGCCAAATTCCTCCAAAATTCATTTTTCTTAAGGAGTATAGAAAGAGTACTGTAACAGCCCTATTCATACCCATTTAAACGGCAATCTTAAAGATTCTTAATGACTCCGAAAAAGCAAGAACTCATGGAAAAATACTATTTAAACTAGATAAGAAAAATTAATTTAAAGCTCGGGATTTAATTATGCAAGCAATTTCTTCAATGATAGAAGGCCAGAGTATGGCTTGAAGGTAAAGGCAGAAGTTCTACAAAAAAACACACACACATCATAAAAAAAACTATCCTATGAGCATTCGAAAGCAGCTTATTCAGCTTAAAAGCATCGAAAAATCCATAAAAATTCCGTGAAATATTTAAACAGGTCACACACAGAACACACCGCACACACACAAAAATACCAAAGCACACCAACAGACACACCGATACACACCTTATAATAAAAGCAAAGAAAATATAATCATTGGCAAAGGAGCGCGTTTTGAAGTATTTGAAGAAACACACTTAATCATTGAAAAAGGAGTGATTTAAAGTATCTGCATCACAAGGAAAAATCAGAGCTTTTGCTCCAACTATGAAACAAAAAGCATTGCCAGCATGAAGGGCTTGAAGAAACGACGAAATCTTAGTTTCTGACCGGGAAATACAAAGTGAAAACTCTTCTAAGCCCGGGAAAGCATAATGTTAGCGAGAAGAAGCAAAGCTTTTCTTGAAAGGCTACTTGAAGAAGGCGCAAAGCTTTTCATCACATCCTCTTCAAGAAACATCAAAAAAAGATCACACAAACTAGCGCGCACATCAGACAGCTCTCGCATAGATAAAGCTTAAATAAACAAAATTACCATCTAAACCTAAAGAAAGCACATTTCCCGGCTTAGCTATGCTCTCTGAAGGCAGGCTGACGAATTTTAACTTGCTTAGCTGCCTGAAGAATTTGAAAGCCTTTCCAAAGAAAAAAAAAGGAAATTTTTGGTGTGTGCGAGTACAACCCACAGAAAGAAACTCTCTTATCTAGAGCATTATATATAAAAAAATTTCATCTTTTATTACTACACGAAGCTTGAAACACACTTTTTCATAGAGTAAACTCATTACAAAAGTTCCATCTCCTCAATTTGGTTAAAACTCATACGCATGCATACACACACACGCTGTATATAGCTAAAACGAAGGAAAACGCATTACTCTACGCTAAATATCCCCCCAAACTTCTTTAAAAGCTCAATTTCTGACAACTTTCGCACGCTCAAGCTAAAGCTCCTCATATCGTGTAGATCACTGTATCTTTGAGAGTGTGTACACACACTGTTTCTGCATCATTTAAATTACTCTCGTTACTAAAAAATCTGCGCGAATTTGCAGAAAATCATCGAAAGGCAGCATCTTTTGCAAGTAATGCTTGCAAAAGACGCTCTTTTGTGTAGGTTTTTTTCATATTTAAAATGTATAGTGAAATCTGCTCTATTTTTTACACACAAGCAACTCTACCTTGTTCATGCCAATCATCTGTAAATTAGTAACGGAGCCAGCTTCACTCTCGATAAAATGCTCTTCAAGCTTCAATTCATCTTGAGAGAAAACATACACACACCCAAGTGATTTGGCATTTTCGAGATTAAATCTTCACAAGGTAAAAATCGAGAAATCTGTGTTTAAAGATAAATTGCACTGCACACACACCACACACACACACGAGCCATGTTCTATTCTGTAGTGCAGCTATTTTCCAGCTACACAAGCCAATTATTTTTCACTCATTCGCCAATATTAAATAGTCATCCAGTAGACAATGAGGATACATCTTGATGTAGCCTATTCATCAACGAAGCTGCACGTGAATAAGTGGTGAAACTAAGGTAATTTTCAGTACGAAAATGAGCTTTTTGAAGATAAATAACGTGAAAACTGTGTTTTTGCACTACACTACTTCTTCTAGCACACCAAATCTCGACTAATTTAAGAGAAAATCATATCTGTGTGTGTGCACTACACTACTTCTTCTAGCACACCAAATCTCGACTAATTTAAGAGAAAATCATATCTGTGTGTGTGCACTACACTACTTCTTCTAGCACACCAAAGCTCGTATCATTTCAACTCATTATCATAGGTATAGAGATTGCGCAATTATCTTATATCAAGTTTTAAGCAGCAAATTTACAAATTATTTTCGCGGTTAATCGCTTAGCTGATGAGTAAAAGGCATCCTTATCAACTGCCTTCAAAAATACCTGAAGCATTCGCCTCTTTTTTAGATAAGCTTTTTGCAGAGTACCTCCATAGAATAGCTTCTTCAAACGTACGGCCGGAAGTGAGAACGTGGGTCTTTACAAACGATGCAGAAGTTTCAGCAGTTTCAAAGGAGTTTCGAGGTTCCATACCACTAATTTACGAAGAGAAAAACGGTAATTTACTCAATTTAAAGGCGAAAAATAGACACCAAAATGTGTAGCAATTGTGTGTGCTGCTTTTGCTGCAAGAAAACGGCAAGGCATAAAAGTTTACAAATGATACAAATGTGAAAAAAGAATCACCAGATGGAAAAAGAAGAGATTCATAAAATATGGGAGGTGCAAAGTATTTCAACATCAAAAAGTCGTATTTTCATCACCAAAATAGCTGATGTAGACACTGACTGAAGGTTTTCTAAAACGGGGGTATAATTGCGTCCTTTGAATAGTGTGAATAACGGTGATGGGGTTAAGTGAAACTATTGCAACATATATACTAGTCATTGCCGGAATCATTATAAAAACTCCGTGACTAGCCAGACAAATGATGGGCTACACAAAAAACGGCAAAGTAACAAGTAAAGCCGAGTGATTTCAAAATAAAAAGACGCAAAAAAATGCCTGAATCAGCTATAACGTAATATTCGTGTGTGCAAAAATCCAATTTTTTGTTTTGTGTTTTTTGCGTGTAAAAACCCATTTTTGAGGTAATCTTCTTTATTGAATAACCACTTAATAATAGAAAAAATTTCTCCAATAAAGTTGCACTTGCATATACACAAAATAAGAAATAAACTGCAAGCTTTAAGAGCTGCCAAAAAACTCCTTAAAGTATTCGAAACACCCAATATTCAAAGTTTCAGAAAGCAATGCAACTCTCAGTATTGATAGTCTGAGTAACACTATGCGAAACTCATTAAGTGCGCCAAAAACAAAGGCCGATAAATCAATGAGAGCTTCACAATGCTCACACAGATACCTGCCGTTAAAGCGAGATTTTGCTTAAAATAAAGACTCACCGCAATTTTGCTGCAGCGAGCACCAGCTCACCCTTTGAATACATCTTGGAAAAATAGCGAATATCACCGGCGACCCCATCATGTTTTCCACGATAAAATAAATCCCATTCAACTCCAACCCTAACTTCCTCATTTTCGAGATCTGAGACAAGTTGAAGCTTCAAGAATTTATACTTATAGCATTGAAATGTATGAGAGTATGCTCAAAAATTTTATAAACGGCAATAAGAAAGATATGAGGCGTGTACTATGTGTAGCAACTTCCCGATGTTAACCATAGAGCTTAAAAACTTACAAGTGGGTGTTACGTACCCCCGTGTTACCTTTAGAGACTTTTTTATTAGGATATTAAAAATTGATATTAAATTTTTATAATATTCTACTAGTGTTACCGGATACTTCCCATTATGTTTTTAATCATATTTTTTTTCAGTCTGCAATTAATCTTATCACCCATAGTGCGCATGCACGCTTCTTCGTTTCAGCAGATTAAGTAGTATGGTATCAGACCTTTAAAAAGTATAAACGCCAAAGATAAAACTACAAAAATAAAGGTTAAAAATAATTTTCAGAAGCCACTTAATAATTTAGCACTCAAATCATAATTTTCTAATTCAATTTTTGAAGTTTTTTAAATTCATTGAAATGACTTACCTTGGCCCCTTGAAAGCTTTCCAATGTAGCGGATGGTTGCATAGCAACCATCGGCAATAGATTTGACCCTCTGGCCAACATGCAGTTCCTCCGGGTTTAAAGCTTTTGGATCCATCTATACAATCGGGCAAAAAAGAAGGTATTTCTTGCCTAGCACCAAAACTCTATAAAAAACAATGCCTTATCATAATACTCTAAACTTACAAGAACTGAGAGGATATTACAAAAAAAATTCTATTGAGGCACAAATAAATATGCTACTATCGTTATCTTCTGGTAATTCATTTTGAATTGCCGCTTGTATATTATCTTCTTTCTATCTTTGAAAATAGCTGCTTATGATATACCTAGAAAAAGGATGTTTGCTGCTTTATTTTCAGACGAATCCGCATCCTACGACGGACGATAAAGCAGCAACTGAACTGTAGAATCCATACAAAATAAATGAAAAGCTTTCCTGGCACACACCACAATAGCGAAAATTTAACCTGCAGTCGTATTTAAAGCAGCGCGAGACAAAAAATACATCACTTATGCTTGAAGATTACAAGCAAGGAAGCAGTAGACCGAAAGAAAAAAAGGTAGAATCTTTAGATAAATTTTACTTCTTGCTTATAAAGTATCAACAGGGAAAAAAAAAGATGGAAAAATCTTTTTTTTTGGTACTATATTACATAAATAAATTACTTGCGACAGCTGGGTCACTGCTTCATACACTGGCAATTTACGCTTGATAATCGCTGAAAGTAAGGCTTCCCTAGCGTGATGAAGAGAATTAACTCATAGAAATAGCGGGTGACTTGGATCATATATTGGAAATTAAGCTGCGAAACACATTCTTATGATGATGCCTCCAAAATATATATAAAACACTATCTAAACTAATCAAGGACTCATCAATTTCCTACCCTCTTTGCTCAATCTATCACCCCCACACAAATGAAAAGTCATCATGCTTTCAATTTCAACTAAAAAGTACAGATTTCAAAGCGATGCTATTAACTCGCTGTATCCCGCCATTGAAGCGCAAACCGCTCGCTATTCATCAGAAACTCATCAATTAATTTTTTCACGATGTTTTGCCTGCATTTTTGTACAATCTGGTACTGCGCTAACTTTCATGGGCTGCCCAAGACACCAGGCATTTATAAATTCTTTTAGGATCCTTCTTTCAAAAGTGGAAAAAGTACGCAGCAAAAAGAGAGTTAGAATGGAAGATTACTGCCTAATTTAGAAGAAGTTACAGTTCGCACACATCACTGTTCCTTCAAGAGGACTAGTCATCCAAAACTTTACTCAACAAAGTAGCACTGCTGGAAAGCATTTTATGATGATCAGCCGTCTCAAATGAGAAAAAAAATTTGATAGACCTGGTTACGTAGCTAAAACGTGATTATAGCAAAAAATAGAGGGGGTTTTATCGTTAATTTTTAAGAAGAGGAAAGCTTCGCACCAGAGAGATCTTGAACCCCTATGGTGGTGCTAGCCTGTAATCTCTGGGTGTCCCAAGGTAGTCTAGGTTTATTTTGTTGTATTATACAGAAGGCTGCGATATATCAGGGAACTTTAGATAAAACACTGCTTCGTATAGTGTCTTGCATATATACGTGAGAAGGAATTCTGATGCAGTACACGTTGATGAGCACAGGCGTGTGAAGATGAGGAGCTGAGAACCTATGTGTTTGTGTAGGAGTAATACGTTTATTATTGATATTGGGTAGTGAAGTCGTGTGGCGCTAGCAAGTAATGAGGCTATTATCTTTATATATATTCGTGCTTAAAATCTGCTGAAGCTAATAACCTCCCTTTTTTGGTTGCATGAAGGAGCAATAGGATTATTCTTTTTTTTTGATTGGTTAAGCTCAGTATTATTCGCAACTAGTAAAAATAGCAAACATAAAGGTCCTTATCAGATAGCAATAGAATCATATTTAAACTAGATATTTTTGGATGCAGTCAAAAACACCTAACCTATATTTTTTCCGTCAGTTTCTACCGATTATTTTTTTGACCAACGTTCATGTAGCTATAATTGAGAATTTAATTTCTGTTTCTCACGAGTTGGCTGCCCTTGAACGTCTCTCAAATTAGTGCACATTCATTATTGACGCTTCAATATTTCCATACCAAGATGTGCCCCAAAAGTTAGCCAGTCGACCGGGTTGTTCGACTAAGTCAAAATTTTTCGTTTCAATCAACAAACAGTATATGTAATATTTGTCGGAAAAGCGTATCCTGGAACCTGCTAGAAGTAAAAGCTATCAAGAAAATCGTACGAAAACATGGGTTTCTAACCCTTTAAACCCACTATTTTCAATATGAAAAATTGGGTAGAGAAATAATTCGTGATGATTATTTCTTTCATGAGAAAAGGTTGAATGGTATCGATTGATTTCACTTACGCATGCTTATATGTAGTTTCATTCATTAATACATATCTACAGGTGGATTTAACTTATGTATGATGCAGAGCGCCTATCTGATAGTGTACTTATATACTTGCTCAGGGGATGCCTGTGCGTGTAATATTTTTACTCTGTTCTTGTGATAGTAGGGTTGCTGAAGAGGCAAAGTGATTTAATTCTCGGTTTTTCACCGCGTAAAATTTTGTGTTGCATTGATGTATCATGGCACATCAGTGGGTACAGACAGTCTACGTTGAATCCTTAGATATAACATGATCTTTTAGGGACCTATTATGAAGTTGCACTTGCTCATATTTGGCATGAAAGTCCCCTTCTTGAAGCGCAGGCTTGGTTTTTTTATTGCTATTTCCACATAGTCGAAACCAAAATTGAAGTCATCTTGAGCAACGTAACGAATATTTTCCCCTGCTATTACAGAATCGCTGCTACGAAGGATTTAATACGGGGCTGCTGACGCGGTAAAATAAGTTGATAATATTTACGTTTAATCAGCATCATGTGCAGAGACTTGATTAAATCGCATTATCATGTGCAGTCTTTTTTGAGGATGCTTAATGGCTGTGCATACTAGTTAATTAGGAAAATTTTCATATGTTCTAGCCTATAGCGCACGTTGAACCTTGGATATTTGCAAGATTTTTGCACGCTATTTTCGCCTTTTGCGTTGAAACGCTCTGCTGCAATACCCAGCAGCTTAAAATTAACCTGAGTAATAAATTACCCCGTGGTAGCTTCATTTCATGGAGCAACATTATCAAACACGGAAGCATGATTGCATGGTGGCATATAAATCTGGTTAGAAAAACATTCTGTAGGAATTGAGCATAAAAAGGGTAAAATGTGATAATCTTTGAGGCCTGGGAAGCGAAAAAAACATTTTTTAAGGCCTCATAAGTGAAAGTAATCCAACTCTCCTCTACTAATGCTTGTTTCCACGCTGTACTCAGTGTTATTCCAAGCAAGTTGTACTTAAAAAAAGTCGCTCTAAAAAAAGAATTTATTGAAGCCCCTTTTTCGTGGCAACAAAACGTGAGAGCGAAAGATTTTTAAAACGTTTTCGCTACACTAAATTACCATCGCCAGAAAACTTAGTAACCGATCTAGAAAAAAAGCTCAGGCGATCACTTTCGTATGAGCAGCATCACCTTTACGGAGCCAATTAGAGCAAAATGCGCTTTACCGCATAGCTTTTTGAGGCACTGCGTATCGAATGATAAGGTTCCTGACTCTCTAATATCTAATCAAATATTCTTTCATCGTTCCCTGGCTCTATTATCTGTATAAAGATCCGTTTATCTTTGAGGCTTTTCGGTAGCTAGAAAGCATGTCTGGCAAAAAAAACCCGCTGATGTGCAACTGCAAGTAAAGCAGGTGGCAGCGCGCTGCTATGGTTACAACCAGATTTTGAATGGCTTACTTTTACTTTGCAATTGGTAGTGAAATGGTTATTCATGTACTGCGTCCCGCCTAGAAGCAGCTACTTGGTTATCAGTGAGTGTGGTACTAGCCGCATATGATATACTTCGCTCGGGAAGGTTTCCCTAGCCTCGCAGGCCCCACAAAAAGTACTCTACAGCAGCAGGATATTTTTTTCCGTATTTGTGACTCCAAGCCACTCCTAGCTGATCCTCCATTTAAAATTGGTTAGAACACTGTAATGTATATTATTATATGTAGCAAAAGTATGGTTGCTACGAAAATTAGCTCCAATTACTGAATGGGATGGAAATAAACTCGCCATGCATAACACCTATCAACAGAGAGAACTTTTACTTTTTCAGCCTACGCCACTTGAGGGGCAGAGTTATTTTTGGCTCTTTTAAGCCTTCTTCATTAGGCGAAACTGCCTACCAGGTTAATATTGATATAGTGAAAGTATACCGCAATTCGCTTCTTAATGCTGCACCAAGATATCGCCTCGTTGGCTTACTGTTACTTAGTTCATGAAGCACAGTATCCTTCAGGTAGCAATGAAAGCAGTGCTGAAATTTTCGCCATTTTTTCATGTAGTGATGTTATTTATACGATGTGATGCCACCCGATAGAACGCTCAAGAAAACCGATTTTTAGAGAAGCTCCTAGGTCCCCTGTAGGCTAAGCATCTATTAATTGAGAGTACTGCACAAGTACACTTCCAGTTCCAAGCTGCAAATCCTATAAGGCTAAGCTATTATGTTCTCAAAAGTATACGAGTATGCTAATTCAATAGAATTGGTGAAGTTCAATAGTGACAATTTGTGATTATGGTAGATGTGTGATAGCCTAGTGTGAATGTGCAAGAAATTACCAAAAGGGTAGCCTAGTTTCATGTAATCGTGCTGGTATGCCATTGACTGATAAGCCGCGTTTTGTCAATACCTGCAATAGCGCTGAAGGGATTGGACTATTACGTCCACTCCCTTGGGGCATCATTGCCTGATCCCTTCTGCGCCACTACCTTTCGTCACAAGGGGCCTAGCTCTATTCGACAGTACCCCAAAGAAGCTCGCTCAACTAAGAAAAGATGTGATATAAGGTAGCTTTAGCTTTCTCGGAGCCATATTGAAGTACGCTATCACGTCAAATTTTTTCTGCTAGTGCTCCTATGATGGAGGGTATATGTTTCATCTGGAGATAAGTTTATTATGCAGCATATCCTGCGCTCTGAAAGATTATATTTCTGTTAAGCCCCCTCAGCGGTTATTTAAGGTAGCTGATGCTATATCAGGGTATAGGATGCTATGGATTTCATTTAAGTATAGCCAGTTTATCTCTCTGGAGCGCCTCAAATGCTCTTCTATGACGCATCTCCTTTAATCTCCCGTAGACAGCATATATCTTCAAAGGATAATCGAAACTAGGCTTAAAGAAAGACTTTGACAATGTATCTGCGAGTTTCCCAAAGATTCCATTCCGGAATTTTTTCATAGTACACATTAAGTGACCTCAGGACATTTTATAAGCGCTTTCATCTCTTTGGATCCCCTCAGCAAGTATTCTGCTCTACTTTTACAGCTTTAGTAACTAAGTACGAAGCCGAAATACCCACTTATACGCGCTTCAATTAGATGCTTCATTGGGTAAGAAGCCTCATGAAACTACCTTGCATAATTCACATTTTCTTTTCCGTAAGTAGTGATATTTACGGCGCTTTGACGTTGACACTATGCTTTCCATGTAAACTTTTTAATTTAATACCGTATGTTTCACCGGTTCAGTGGTTCTTCATAGTAATGCTTTATCTAGTATTAACGATTTTTTTTCAGGTATTATGCTTCTGTTAGCAACTGAAAGAATTGCTTGCATTTTTTGATTTATTGCCAATAATGGGGGCAAATAATCGCGCTCCCCGCCGCGAAACTCAGTTTTTCATTCCGGACTGATACCTTCAAGTCAAACTGAAACATAAAATTCCCCATAGACTGGCTCATAAAGAAAAAAAAGCTGATTTTTATGTACCAGGCAGCCTAATCATGGCATGCTTGACGCCTTATAGTATTAGTAGTTTAGACATAAATACTTTCATGTAAGTACTCATTTTGCGGGTTTATTTGCAGATTTTTGAGGCATTCAACTCAAGTTATGATATATCTGTTGCTATGAGTAGAGTATCAATTAATATATGTGCCAGTATTTATGATTTCGATACTCTTGCTGCTCTATGCAGAAAACTGCCCGTTTATCCTTGTCGATGGCGGTATATTTTTGTAGTAACATAAAGGGTTCTATGCAGTCAAGCTACTGCGTATGTGTGCTTAGGTGAGCCTCATAGCATTAACTTTTGTTTTTTCTGTTAGCGACCACATTTGTAGGTAGTTCAACTTGAAGTGCAGCACAATACCATTCATACAATTCGATTATTAAATCAGTACACTCAGACTTGACAATATGACTTCGCTGATACTGCTGGGCACTTGTTACGCAAAATCAATTTGAAATACATAGTTTAGGGTACTGAAATATATTTTTGAACTGAGGATGTATCTGCTGAACAAGTGACAGCGCAACATAGGGATATCATGCTGTTGCCTAGATACTTTCGTAACGGCTTTAGAACTTAAGTTCTACGTACCTCTCTTGACATGTCACCTAATGTTTTAGGAAGATAGCGTAGCAGATGCAAGCATTCAGCTTTAGGCTGTGCACTATGCTATGGAAAGGATCTGCGGACGCACTTAGAGTTTTCCAATGCCAACTTACTTAGCTTTACCATGAAAACTACATCCAGCTAAAGCTACGTATATCGTAACTATGGAAAATTCAAATGCATCATTAAATTATCTGGCACAACGCAAGTGCAGGGGAGTTTCAACCTTCAAGGGCTGCGATCGTGCGTAACGTAAATCCCCAGCCTTAAATGATGACTGGTACATTTCTTTTAATACTGAAAATTGACGAAAGTTATGAAACAAACTACTGTTTGAGTTAATATTCTTTTTTCTATGTTTCGCAGCAAAAGAGGCCAAGATGCACAGGTCAGCCCCATAATCAGCTAACTGCAGTTTCGCTTAATAGCTTCCTAGAGGGAGACGGGGAATTTCGAAAAAATACAAAGGCTAGAGATGTATGTAAACAATTTTGGAAAAGCTCTCTACAACCCTTAATAACAAATGATTTATCATTGCTATTCGCGCTAACTTGAACGCTACGAGCCCTCAAAACAGGTACCAGCAGCGCGTGAGAGAACAAACAAATCGTTCTGAGTAGAACTTAATCTTGCACAGCTAAGGAGGAAATGCTCACATATATCAGATGCTAAATAAAAAATTAAGTACTAGAGGAATTTCTGTGCAAGGTGCTTACTGCAGGGGTAATAATGATAGTTTCTCATTAGGTATGCATACGGTAGGAGTGCTTGTTATTACATGATTTATAGGAAATAACTATATGCGACTGCATGTGTAGCAGAAGGCTCCAAAAAGAAAGGAGACACAGGTACAATAGCAGCGTAGAAGGTACAGCGTTTTACAACGCCACAACTTTGTTGAGTTCTGAATTTCAATGTTATCATCCTAGAATCAGCGAATAACCAAAGAATGACAGGTAGGAAATCACTACGTTGACTCTATAGCTGGTTCACTTTGCCGAATAATTATTGGGATACCTATGAAGATAATAATAACCGATGATTTTTCAGGTTTAAGAAGCATATTTCGACGCTGTGCCGCGTGTTAAATTTAAACAAGGCAACAGGCGTACGAAGATTACCATTTTTGTATAATTTGTGAGGTGTTTTCATGCTGATATAAGGCTTTCAAGTACAAAATGTCGCCTAACATGAGTATACCCTTGAAAAACGGTGCAAAGACATTAGGAAGTCGAAAGCAGTTAGCACCGGCAGAGGACTTGCCGCTGTCTGGTGGCAAGCTATCCTTTGAATCGCTCCCTCCAGGAGCCATTGGTGGACTGGAAGCATCGTGTGACGTACATAGTGTTGAAACAAGAACTACTCCAGGGTCTTCCAGGGTATCGTCCGCTTGCACTCCAGCCTATTCTCGTAATACTGACAAACAAGGGGAGTGCTTAGTACGGATTGAGGCGCAAACAGATGTAACTGAGGAAAGCTATTTACCGCAGGACTATTGTCCAACTATATCACCATTGTTGGACGCAACTTACGAGCCTACCGGGGGCTTAAAAAAGCGGGAAGAAAGACGCAGAACGCTTTCGAAGCGTTCTCATTCTTGTCATGTGACCTACAGCGAAGCTTCCGAGAACTTTGCCCCGGGTGAAAATAACCACGTGGCTTTTGCCCAAGAAGGAGGTGCCTCTGGAGTTATATCAATACGCGATTCGCCTTCCCGGCTCTCGAGCATTTCTATCGAGGCTCCAAGTGCCGGTGGCACAGTGTCAAACCTGCGCTTGCAGGCTTCTGATGAAAACTATGGCTTATTGGTAGAGGAACAGAGCTTAAGCAGAGAAAGTGATTTTAACGGTTGTAAAAGCAACGCTATAAATTCTGCCGGGTACTGTAGGGAATACCAGCCTCAAGAGCAGAATTTCCCAGAGTTAACGGGGGACTTTTTGGGCAGGGCTGAAGAAGACGCTAGTAAACTACGGACGGCTACAAATGCGGCAACTAGCACTAGCAGCTCCATGAAAGATCATTTTGGCAATGGGGCATACACACGCAGGAGCTCCACCGCGGGGACAAGCTTTAACAGAAAAAATGTTGCTGCGCATGCCCAATCCAGTAAGCAAAGCTCAAGCGGCACGGAGAGCCTTAGTTCTCATTTAGGAATTGGTAATGAGGATGCTCCTTCAGATCGTGAAAGTGGTAGGACCAACTGGATATGCTCTAGCTCAGGCCTACAAAATGGCAGCAACGCAGCGAGTGAAGGGGAGAATCAAAGCCTAGAAAGAGAGTTTCCTATAGCTGATGAAACACCTGACTACGATGCTCAGGATGTAACTCTCTCAGCTTCTCAGGTTTCCCAGCATCTGGCGGGTTTCCAGGAGTTGATTGAACCGTTCACCACAATTAGACTTCCTTTCTGTCTTGAGGAAGGAGAAATCGAAATCAAAGGAGGCTCATCTACAGCAACCCAGTCAGACGTCACGGACTTAGAAAATGAACCTCAAACATCAAGTCCATATAATTGCAGATATAAAAAGGAATTTTTAGGGAAAGAAGCTACTCGTTTGTCATTTCAGCCTAAGGAAGCTTATGAGGACTCATCCGCTAAACGTACGCAAGCTTTCAATTATTGAGAGGAGGCTAAGTCTACTTGCATCGTTTATTGCATCACTGTAGCGTCAATGAAACCCTTTGGTGTTCTTTCGCTGAATTGATTTTTATAGAAAAAAAAACTGATAGCTTCACGAGAAAAAATTTGCTTGCGTGAGTAACATGGAAAGCGTTATCTTCGGAGCTTAGCACTATTGGACTACAAAGAATATGACAGCGTAACCTTAAAATTCTGCTAGCAGCTCATGTTAATTTTATGGTTCTACGGCCAAAAAGTGTAAATTTCATTTCAGATTACACTTTGAAGGACACTGAGGAACCCGATACTGCAACCGTCCGTGAAGCTACCCCACTAGAGTCAGCAGCTATATTAGAGCTTATTACCGCTTTAGCAGCGCTACAGTTTGATGCAAACTGTGAGTCTATCACAAGCGAACGGAATGAATATAAGCCTTATGTGAGAACAGAAGAGCCTTACCACTCATGCAAGAATTTCTTGGAAATATTAGTTAGTATACCCCTTTATATCCATGCGATCTCACGATCGAAAAGTGTTTAATTTTCGGAAACCATATTTTGGCCTTATCCGTTTTTAAAATAAGATCCAGCTAAAGAAAAAATAAAAATGATTCGAAAATATGACATCGCAATTTTCAGCTCGTACATTGAATTTTCTTGTTAAGTCTAGTATTACCAATGTTTTCACATGAAACCAACCAGCTAATCTGATGCTCACACACTGGTTTCCTGCTCGCATTTTTTCAGTCCAAAACGTCACTCGCGTTATCCCTCGTTCCCCAAGAAAGGAATTATCGAAAAACATTTTCGAAAAATTATCGGGCGCTTTTTCCCGATGAAAAACATCACTACAGAGTCGATGTTTTGGAAGCAGCTTTGGAAGGGTAAACAATGACTATCCAACATAATACAACTTGAAAAGATGGGTAGAAAAAAACATTTTAGTATGGTAAAGAGGTTTAAATGGAAGTTTCGCCCGCCTGTAGCAAGGTTTTGAGTAAATTCTATACTGAGGAGTAAATTATGAATGTTACAAAGTGCCATATAAATTCCACTTTGCAAAAGCACCCCGAGAAATAGCGATATCCTTACTTCGCGCTGTCATAATATGTTTTGAGCAAAGCCTAGTAAAGTTTTGTTTATTATATTACGATAATTTTGAATATTATTAGCATTGCTAAACGCAAGCGATAGGCGGCTGCTTGCTACCGAGGTAGACAGAAACTAAGCGCATGGCTTTATTATAGCATTTACTGAAGTTATGGCATGGTCCGGTGCATCAAAAATAATGGGCTGTGGAGCGTACCAGACGGTATCGTTCTAAAATGATTGTCCGAAAATTATGGATAACTTCTCTTTTTTTCTAACAGCTACACTATTATATACGTTAATGGAGAACGTTATGATTTTGATGGAGCGGTAATTCAGAGTGGAAAAGCCCTTCGAGATTCTTGGAATCAAACGGCAAGACTGGTAAAGTATAGTGTCTCCTTAAGATTTAATTTTACGCACTGGCTAAAAATAAAGTAGATATAAAAAAATCGAGGAAAATTATAACTTTGACTATCCAAAAATTCATCGTAACCCTCCCAAAGGAGTTTATTGCACCATAAACTAGGGGCAAAGACTTGCAGATCACAAAGATACAAAGCAGAACCTGGAAATTAGTTTTTCCAGAAGGGTGCAACTAGCCCCAATTATAAATAAACAAAGAGGTGCTTATAAGACAAAGGTAGCTTTTATTTTGTACAGCTGGACACCTTTTCTAGAGATACCAAGAAATACGTGCAAAACTCTACTTCTTGGAAGATAGAGCTGGTTCCACTTTTAGTCGACCTGGATTGCAAATGGGTAGACTTTGAACAGCATTACATCGCTGAACTAATCCGGATTGAAAAGCTCGCGCGTCGATTCGTAACGGATGTCATGCAATGCGAGGAGCAGCTTCAAAAACTAGAGATAGCCATTAAGTCGGAATGCCTCAAACTAATCCGTAAGCCTATTTTTTGCAAGTTGCTTGTGCCCAATTTGGTGTGCGTGATTCCTAGAAAAATCACCTACTTTTAAAGCGTGCAGATAATAAGGCAGAATTATCTTCTTATTTTTAGGTCATTTGGAGGGATTAGGGATAAGTCGGATAACTATGAAACTTCGTTCAGAATTAGAAATTATGAGGCATAACCCGTGCCACGCATGGTGGGAAAACTCTCATGATCTTCTAACTCTCCAACATGATAATAATGAAGGTGGCATCCAACTGCACCACCCAAATTCAGATACTGCTTTAGAC
This sequence comes from Nephromyces sp. MM_2019, assembly GCA_015657535.1. NCBI lineage: Eukaryota > Apicomplexa > Aconoidasida > Nephromycida > Nephromyces > Nephromyces sp. MM_2019. The sequence goes on from JADHZB010001612.1 coordinate 142,247, forward strand.
TTTCAGCAAAGCATTTCAATAAAAAACTGTAGGGATTACTTTTACCAACAAAAAAAGAAAGAAGAAAATAATATGGAACATCCTTGGTTTGATTCAAGTTTTTCAAAAAGCTTGGATGAACTTATCAAAGAAGATGCTGAAGCTGCACTAATTGGTGATGAAATCAAAACAAAATATTCGCAAAAACAATATAGTAGCAGTGAATTACGATACCAGCAGTCAAAGCAATACATAAGCAGCAAAAAACTCAGGACGCTTCGTCAACAGATGATAGACTGCAGGAAGGATTATGTTACCAAGTTGTTCAAATTGAATTCAGTATGTAATTACAAGACTAACGGAAGAGACGATCTCGATTCCAGCGTGATAGAGGTTGCCGAAGCTGTGAGTCACTTTATAGGTACGAACCACCAAAAAAAATTATTTTGCACACGTAAGAATATTTTTTTGCGTGTTCTTAAAGCATTCTTTAATAGTATCGCTAGCTGCACGATTTATATAAAAAGAACACAAGACGTACACATAACCAAAAACCTCTTACAGGTACGAAGGTATTTTTATAAACAAACTCCTAACCTGTTGCATAGGAGTGCCTTAAATTTTACGACAAGCTTATTAAGCTGTAAGTTTGTGTCTTATACACGCAGCGTGCTTACAATGTGTAACAAATACAAAGGATGTATTACTACGATTGGAAATTTTTTGTGAAACCCATAATTATCATAATATAACTGATTAAAAATTGTATAGGCAAAGCGCTCGCTTAGCATAAAGCTTAAATAAGCCTCAGGTGTATCTAGAAAGTAGAAGTGAAGCTAATTTCGCTGATTCAATTAGTCATGCTTTAAAACACAGGCTCACATCCGGGTCATGCGATACGATCAGTGTCCAGCCTCGCCGAAGATTGTATTACGAGCTTTAAAAAATTTAGAGAGTAAGCAAAGCACATACGTATATATCCTGGAAACCAATATTTTGTATGTTTTTCCATATATTTAGCTCCCTTTTGCTTCAAATTCCATATTAATATTATGCTTTTTACGCGTTAAAGTTGAACTAATAATAAGAGTGCAATGGAGCCTACAAGAAACTTCCTGTTGCAGCGGCATTCGAAGCCTTTTTTGAAACTTCCAATAAGAAAGTTTATTCCTATGGTATATTTCATCAGAGAATTCAAAACATTGAAAGTATATTGTAATGCGATATAGCCTTAGATTAGTATTTTGAAAATTATACATAATTTTCCTACAAGTAAAGTAATCTTCGCTGCATTTGAAAGCAAGCAGAACCCTCCAGAATAATTATTAAAAAAAAAAGCCACTAGAGCAAAAAATTTAGCGCTATCGGATAATTAAGCATTAAGTTAATATACTCCCTCTAAGGCAGGATATAATGAAGAATATCGTAAAAACAATGCTCACTATAGTCACCAGTCACCGTTAGAATTTCGGCTTTTTCTCCATCTGGAAGAATGGATCCATTAAACAGCTTTTCCATTGCTTATTAACAAAATCAATGTAGGAGCATTCCCCCATAAAAAAGTTTTTTCAAAAACTGTGTCCTTAATTTAGGCATATATGCGAGCTATGCAAAGCCCCGGAAAAGATTGACCCACATTTGAGCAATAACGTATGCCTTGTAAATTCGCTGGTTGCCATAGAAGAATCTTGGGAGAAAGCACAAAAGTTTCTATGGAATAATTCAAACTTGAGACTTTTGATGGACTTAGTAAGCTTCATAGTGTCAGTTTTCGACGCACAGCTTCATGTAATCACTATAGCAGAAGAACTACAGAATCAGGTTATATTTAAAGGTTTAACCTCCTCGAAAGAGTCTTACGAAAAGGAAAAACAAACAGCAAGAAATATAGTTCATAATCGTAGCCTGCTGGAGCAAAATAAGTACTTCGAAGGACCAGACCCAGCACAAAAAATAAACCAGCCCTTAAATCAGAAGCACACACTTTCAAATTTTGTAGTTGGCCTCAACGCGCCGGGTCAAAAGAATTACAGCAAGATCGAGCCTGAAAAAGAGCGCACTACGCCTGATATAGAAAATGAAATAAAGCAACAGCCCTCAAATGTGACTCCATGCGATTCGCTGCAAGGCTGCAAAGACTCCTTTGCAGCCAAATACTTAGGTGGCACTATAAAGGAAAATCAGGGAACAAATATAGATGCAAAAAAAGATACAAATTTCTTCAGGATAAGTAATTTGCGAAATAGGTTGAAGTACATGAAAATGAAAAGGAAAAGAAACGAAGTAGCACAGCAAGTATTGCTTGAAAAGATTTCGAGCGATAAAGAAGAAAAGAGTCCAAAACAAAATTCACCGGATGGTAAGAATTGGCACCCAAACTCAGAACGGACGATGGTCAAAAATACTGATTTTCTTGACAATACCCTAGAGGAGAAACTCATAAATTGCGATGTCGATGCGTTCCTCGCGGTAAGCACAACGAAGTATTAGCATGCTCTTATCATTTCTGGATATAGAAAAGACTAATTCAAGAAAAATGATGCACACTCCGTTTTTTTTATGATACTAGAAACACCTTCAGCGTAGAATTTTTATGCTTACATCCTTTCGTATATGATCCTAAGGAGAAGCAGAAGAAAATCCCAGTACTTGGGTATATTTGAAAATTTGCTTTCTTTCCAAACCTTACCTAATAACTATGGATACAAAAACATGACAGTTGCAGTGAGTAGAACACAACATGAGATCAATTTTAGTTTTTCGCGAGCATGGTGGAAGGGGTATCACTTTATTAAATTCAAAATAAAAGGGTAAATCAAGCTTATCTTCGAAAGCTGAAACATAATGATAATCTAAACATTCCACGACTAAATTCCTGGCTAAATAACACCAAAAAATATAGTTTATTCATGTTGAAAAAATCAAAGATAGATGCACAATAATCCTCAGTAGCAACCTTTTTGTAGACATGAATGAATTAAAAATTCTACTAATTACAAATGTGTGATTACAAGGCCAATGCAAAATGGCAATTAATAGTAAAAAATGGAGCTTGACACGGTTTTTTAAGGCAAAAAACAACATATTACCTAAAAAACAAAAGAAATATCCTGTATTGCGTTTTCTCTAACAGCTTCCAAGGTTTATTTGCTTCTATTATGTTATGGATCCTGTGAACCGATCATATATTCTGGAAAAACTTCTCCCGCAATTGTTTCAAGGAAAATCTCACACAGTAGACAATATAGATGATGGCTATGATGTCGGTGCCAACAACTCGTACACCACGGTATCATTCCTTGCCAGACTACGTGACTGTCTTTACATGCACTCTCGTACTAAAGATGCTTTTCAAGTTGAAGCAGGTTGTCTGGATAGTAAAATTACCTACTGCGCCAATCCATTGCCTACCATGGAAAACTGCAGCCACGGTGAATTCGAACATGCCTGCCGTTCTGCTTACGGTACAAATCATGCACGAAAGAAATTCAATTACTGTACCACTGGCGAATTAAACAGTGAAGCTACCTGCATGGAGCGCAAGAGACAAAGTCTTAAGCACAAAGGGCTAAGTAGAAGACACGCAAGAAGTGACGAATCATCGTCAAACCCCGACATTCCCCCGCCAATATATCGCAGGAAGGACACAAAGAACCCAAAAAAATTGGTGGACTTGAATATTTTTGATGACTACACGCAATTGCCGTGTAGCGGGCTTTCGCAGAAAACAGGTTCTGCAAAATGTGCAAATTGTTCTGTAGGTTTTGCCGTCATAGATAGAGTTGACCAATGCGAACACAATGAACGAAGATCAGCATGCCTTAGCTCAAATGGCACAGCAAAATTAAGCCACCAGAGAATAACCCGAAAAAAAAATGAGTTGAGTTGGGAAGATGATATGCAGGTAGAAAGTCCTATATATTCGATAAAGCAAGCAACTCAGCATTGTCGTACGCCTCGCAGTGTTGTTAAGGTAGCAACTTCAAGCCCTAAGCATTCTGCAACTTCCAATAAATATCAAGGAGTGAAGGATGACCTCAATATTTCATCAGAATGTCCAATAAAAACACCAAACCAAGTGAGGTCACACGAAGTAGCAGATGGTATATTTACCATGGAGAGAGGTGACAGCAGCTTGAGTTATCGAGGCAGTGCCACAGCATTTAATTTAAGTGACAGCAGTGACGGACAACATCTTGAAAGGACAGGAATAAAAAATTCCCGAGAACACACTCTGCTCAAAAAATCAGACGCTACGTCATTTGACTGCCCTAAAAATAATTCCAAAATATATAATTACCCTAATGAAGAAATTAGGATCGACAGAGGATCATATGATGAAACTTGTCGACTTAACTGGAAGGATGGCAAAGCTTCAAATTCGCGACTAGTACCGAGCAGCAAGCATGCAAAAGATTTTTTTACCCAGTCAGGGCGAAAAATATCATACCTTGAATTGCACGAGTCAAAATGGACAGAAATTAAAAGTAGCAGTGAGTATTCAGGGGAAAGTGATGAAGAGAGAATGAAGTACACGGGCCCTGAAAAAAGCTTAACAAGAAGGGAAGGTAAACCTGGAAAAAGTATTCGAGGTATTGAAAGGCATTCACAAGCTTTATACAGGTACTGCAGCCAATGTGATATGTCAACGATCATAGAAACATTGATGAGCCAAGCTGAAAAGACACCTTGGGAAGCTTCACAAAGCGAATGTAATGCTTATGAAGTCTTTAGAGCTGAGAAAGACACAGAGGAAAAATATTCCTGGTCGAGAAAGTCCTGTGTTACAGGTTTAGCTCAAACAGTATTTCATAACCCTATTTTAATGAAGGTTGCAGCACACTCAACATCAGCGCTCGAAAAAAGTGTCTCATCTCCTCTTGTGGCACTTGAAAGCGGAAAAGGTATTATTAATAGCGAAGTTCATCCAGTTTCATCTCGGCAGGCGGGAGCGAAAGATAAACTTGATGCTGAAGCTTTGCTTAAACTCCCAGATGCACTACAGGTGTTGCGTAGTGAGTGGATCGAGTTGCAGAAATCTGCACAGGAGTGTAGTACTTGCTGCACTGCGAGACTAATGATGCACATAATCATGAAGTTTACAGGCTACGAAGGGCATCCGTATCAAAGCTTTTGTGATGCTATACTCCAGCAGGTGAGCATGCCTTGGCGTAGAAAATGTGACCCTGATTAGTTGCAATCTCCAAAGTACTAATTTGCATAATATACTCAGCAAATTTCAGCTTGTATGTCCTGCACCTCATTTAATATTATGAATATCAACAGCTACAATGAGATATTGGCATAGAGGCAGTATCGCAACGAGCATTTGGAAACTCTCGATGACCTCATTACGCTTGAGGCGTACTTATTGAAACTACTTTTCTTCTAAAAAGTCCTGAATCCGAAGTCACCACGATTGCTTCTTTCCAGTACTTGTTAAAAGCCACAAAAAGATATTGTTTTACAAGAAGCAAACCGGATTTTGCTGTAAACTTTAGCCGATTCGTCTCACTATAAGGGTTTTTTAAATCCACCAAGAGATTTGGCTAAGAAACATACTCTTCACTTTTGGTAACTGGATAGATTCATTCCAATCAAAAAACAAAATTGATATAATATGATGATAAATTACATCAAGGTGACTCAATATCAATCCCATACTATTCTTGAATAAACACATTCTGTAATTATGGCTTTGCAGTATAAAAAGTCCAAATTTCAACCGCATGACCCCGACATTACACCTTCAAACTCTTATCTGCAGGATAAAGGCATTGAAAATTCGCTTTGTAAATTTTTTTATCGAGTGGAAGAAACCTCGATGAACCTTCAACGCTCAGTGCCGCAAGAATGGAACGAGCTATTGCAAGTTTTACTGGTATGCTTGCGCAGCTACAGAAGTAAGACTAATCAGACAAGGGCAGAAAATACTTACGGAACTATATATAAACATCCTGACATCTCGAGCGACGAGCAAATGTTATCACAATTTCAACCGGCTTCCAAGAGAATTTCTCTCAGTGAAGATCGAGAAGTAGAACCATCAAGTTTCCCTCGGGGAGAGAGAAAGAGACGAAAAAATTACGCAAGCCATCTGCAGCACCGGAAATGGGAATATTCCCGACGCAGAGATAACACAACCCCAGAATATTCACAAACAGATTCATCAGTGACTTCTAGTCACATTTCTTCCAGTTGCGAATCTTCCCTCTCAATCAATACAAATCCCGCAATCTACTCGGGGTCGGAAAGCAACTCAGATGGGACAAAAGGTTACTCTAGTGGTGAAGACACAAGACGTGAGTTAGCCACGAAGTGCTACAAATTTAATCAACTTGTACCAAAAAAAAAAGAGCTCGAAGCTGCCCTGAGGAATATAAAATTAGAAAATGAGTACAACCCGAATATGACAACCCTTCAAGCTAATGCTGCGTTCGAGAGATCTAGACGCCGTATGACGAGGGCAGTACTCAAAAGAGGTACAGATAGGACGCTTGTAAATCCAGAACAGGTTGCCGCGATTATGGGCACGTTGTCGCCTACTACAAAAAAGGTCGAGTTCGATGTGTATTCCGGAAACCTTAACTTAATCAGTGAAAATCTTTCTTTCAAGGAAGCAAAAAGATTATTCAGAGCTAAGGCGCTCCGAAAAAAGGTAGCCGCATCAACTAAGTTATAAATTCAGTAAAGGAGCACAAGAGGCTGAGAATTGAGAAGGTATAAGAACAGAGCAGGAGGACATCAATGAACGAAGCAACAACGAGGATTTACCCAGCAAATTCCTTAATTTAAGTTTAAGCTGTTGCAATGCCAAGCGAAATATCACAGGATATTCAAGGAAGAAAAATCACAATTTTGCGGTTATAGCGGCATGCAAATGCATCGTGACCCCAAAGCACAGCGTCCATTTAGGACTAGGCTCACAAACATTCCCGATAAGAAATGCTATCTTTACCCAAATGGCAGTGAAAGTGAATTAGCCTCGCTGCATTATGCATTTTTAACTATTGTAAAACTCCTTGAACTGTCTTGAAACATGCGGTTATTAGAAGCACCACGCCTCCTGCTCTTTTCTGCGCTAATAAATGTTAGTTTGGTATATGCGCTTACTGCGAAAATATCCTCTGGTCAGTGCACTAGTTGCTAACTACCTGTTGCTCGATTTACTTTGGTATAAAGGTTAGAAATACCGTTGAAGATTTCGGCTTAATCTTTTTGAGGTGCTGAAGCTGCGCCGCACTAAGATCTCCGACCTTTTTATTTTCCGAGACTTTAAGCAAATCCAGAAAGCTAACATTAGCAGCAATCACGAGTGCCGCTTCGTCTTCAATCCTTTGCGCTTTCGTTTCTTCGCAATATATACTCAAAATAAAATCACCACAGAAGACAGCACCATTAGTACAATACAATCAAGAGTTAGGCTGGCTGTTTTATAATTATTAACACCCCAGAAACTAAACGTGCTGGAGAAAAAATTTTCACCCCACATCCCCGAGCATAACAGAAGCATCCCGCCTAATAATATCAAAGTCGATCATATAGAAAAATGCCAAGCTGAAAGGTGCCGGCATGATTATGTTGAATACGCACTATTAAACAATGATTTCCTCATTCAAATGAAGTGCTCAGCACTAGCGAACCACAAATTAGGGTCAAGAAATATACATCACGAAGATGAAGACATTGAAACAATATTAATGCCAGACCATTCCTTGAAACTATACGGATTACAGATTGGTTAAAAACTCGTAAGTTCAAAGAATGGGAAAGAGCGGCAACGATGCTCTATGTATTGGCTGCCACATACAAGCTCCCAATATAAGCCATAACTTAAACGCGCATCAACGCACAGCTTTATCTTTATTCACTGTAAACCCCAAAATGCGAAGACAATACGATTTTATCGCATCAATGAGTTTGAGGTAAAATTCAAAAATATATCCACTTTTATGTAATAGCCAACCGCAATAGCATGCATTTATAGCATGGAAGACTTTACACAAGACCGCAAACTTCCAAAAAAATGAAACCAAATCCTATCAGAATGCCTTTAGCAATCAATAATAAATCTATTTGGTTCCAGCTGGAAGCTAAGAGAAAACAAACACAAAACCTCTAAATAAAAGGAATATTATTTCCCTAATACTGAGCTACAAGATGCAGTGTCCCAACAAACATCAGCAAGATACTACTGATTATGTTCATCTACCAAACATAGGCAAAGGAAAAATTAAGGGCATAATCATAGCTGGCGGGAAAGACTGCATGTTTTAACAGCATTTCCTAAATAAAAGCGTCCAATCATCATTATCAAATTTGTTTAGACTCCTAGATCCTCAAACATTGATAAATTACAGCGAAAAAACCGTGTGAAAAGCGCTTAAGAAGAGTAAAAGACATCCTTCAAAGCATTATGATAGGCTTTAAGTATGCTAAGTTGATGAACAAAAAATAGGCTAACAAAAGAGCTAAAGGAAAGGACATGCAAACCACATGAAAAAAATCGGCAGATTATCACCCCATTTTAATCCTAAATGAGGATTCTTGCTTGAATTTAAAGTTGAGAAATTAGCAAATTCACAATCTAATAGGGAATAAGCATGCAGACTCTGTACTGAAACTGAGGTTCGGTATAGAGATGCCCGGTTTCTTGATTGTTTTCATACCCAAAATTTGTCACCTTGAATATTGTGTGTTCACGCTCAATAGTTTTTCATGACACGAAGCATAGGCACACTACCGTTCTACATTGGTCGCTTGATATCCGTAGAGCCGCAGAAGAGGGACAAACTTTTTCTAGCAGGATCTACGAGTTTCTTTAGGTTCAAAGCTATATGTATCAGGAGCGAGGTTCTTGTAGCTACATTCATAAAAACTAAAAACATTTGTATCCTCAAGCTTTTTTAAACGAATAGCTACCAGATACATTGCAAAATGCAAGAAAATGCAGCGGAAAAATTTTTGAATCATTTTCAAGAGCAGCAGGAGCATAAAACGTAGCCTTCCTGAGATGAAAATTTTTAAGCGCATAGATTCGAATTTATGCCTTACCAAAGCATGGAAACTGTATGGACTAGCAAACTAATGCGTAAGTTTACAGAAAACCTGAGAAACTTTATCCAGAAATTTTCGCATGAGAGTAGACGTTGCAAACGATAAATATTAAACCGAAAAATTATTAAACCAAAATCCTTCCAAGTGTAAAGCTAAAAATGCAGCAAACATAATAAGAACAGAAAAAATTAATATAAAAGCAAATATTCCAGGACAGCACTATCCCCTAAAAAAAGGTGAAAGACAAAAAAAGATATTATTGAGTAGACCTCCATTGTGACTCGTGTGTTTAGTGTATTACCAAAGGGTAGGTAAAAATATTATCCTCCCTTTTAGTGGATGTATATAGCCCCTTCATTGCTTATTAGGCTCATGGGTAACCTTGTGGAGAATACACACACAGGAAGACAGAACTGTGAAGAGGCAAGCAAAAACTCCAATCATTGACATTCTAAACATCACAGTAGTTATTGGCTTACTACAACAATATACTGCGGAGAGATACAAGCTTTCAGCGCTTCGTGCAATAGGATATTCGGTAATTTCACAAAAAAGAGAAAAGATGTTTATAGAGTATCCAAGCGTTACAGCTTGAGTAAGCCCCATGAGGAATGAAAGAAAATCACCAAAGATAGCTATTAGAAAGAAGAAGCGGTAATTTCTCAGTACAGCATATAACAAGATTATAATGAATGGAATGTATATAATGGAACCAATAAGGGCGGTAATACCATAAACAGAAAATGCTAGTGGAAACTGCCTCTTAATGGATTCAAAGGCCAAAAGGGCATTGGTATTGACGATAGCAGCCTGAAGATGCCTAGGGATATTAAAAGGACTAAACTTATTAAACTGAGCACCAACAACATGAGCCTGTGTGATTGCAGTACTTTCAGACGGAAAAAAAAAACCTTCAAGCTTATTGACACGATCATAATATAAAAGCATGTATATCGTCATGTAAATTTGTGATATATAAATAACAAGACGAAGTATGGAAAAGCAAACATTCACTTGATATGCAAGTGGCTTGAACTGTAAGGAGCGTATCAAAATTAGTAATCCCACAATACCTACGAAAACCAAAACTATGTAGCGCATAGTAGTTATTGATGTACTATTACAGATCCGGTTAGCAGCACCCGTCAACCTCTCTGTTTCATGACTGTCAAGCACATAATTATCAATTTTACAGAAAACGACTTCATGGATCACCATGGAATATAGCAAAACTAGAGACAACGGTAGTAAAAAGAATATATCGCTAGTGAAGTAGTTGAACATAAGACTTTCAAAAAATCTAATTGCAAACTGAAATTTGCTAGCATTGCTCTTTTTGTTAGGAGATCCAGGAATAGTTAGTTCCACAGACTTTGCTTCAATGAACTCAGTTTCATCAACACTACCAGTGTAAAAGGCGTGCAAATCCTTAATGGAGCCAATCCTATTCGTATTCGAGGAAGAAGACACATTAGGAACCGCATTAGTGCCCGCTAAATCGTCTGAAGTCATGTCCTTACGGCTGATATCGACAACTTGGGCAAATGAATTATGGGAACTTGTTGGCCGAAATTCGTGTGATAAGCGGTGTTTGCAAGTGCTCATACTAGAATAGGCAACACTCGGTTCACTCTTTACTTTCTTGTGAAACGATATAGCCTCCACAGTATTGGATGGTAACCTTGATCTGGGAGATTCAGCCCCTGAGTGTCCAAAAGTATCTGTAGGCTCATTCAATGAATTTAGAAATACGGGAATCTGGGAAATAAATACTTCCGGAAAAACTGGAGATGACTCAGAGGCTTCTGTCTTAGCACCTAGTGACTTCTTTCTATGGTTCTCACTATGCAATGAATTCAACGATATCTCATCCTCGGCCCTGCCATCCAGAATGAGCATTTCTTGCTTGCTTTGTGCTATCATCACCTTAATTTTCACAGGATTATAAATATCTCTCATTAGCCTTGCAACCCCAGCGATACACAAAACTACAGGAACAATCAAATAAATAAGGCAAGTAATATAGTACATTTCCTTGAAAATTTCAAGCTTTTTCACACTCCCTGAGCTTGGGTCAGAAATACTTTCGAGAATAAGGGGCTCAGGGTAAGCGAGGAAAATTGGCCCGGTCGGGCCGCCTGGTTCAGCCAAACATCGCTCCGATATAAATGCTATAAGTACATACGATGTAATCAGAATTCCGCACAGTAAGGAGAGAATCAGGGCAGATATGACCAGAGAGCTTTTGGCATACCTTAGTACCCACTCTAGATAAGCTATAGCCAGCAATTGGCTCGATGGAGCCTTCTTAACATGGCTAGTACGTGCCATTGCTTCGCGAGATTAGTCGCGAGCCGTAAAGGCAAGAATATTTGACCTCACAAAAAACGCTGCAAGCGGTTTAAGAGGGAGCCTTATAGATCATTAGCTCGTTGAAACTCAAGAAACAAAGTGAGCACATCTCGGAAAATAGACAACATAAAGGACATATAACAGACCACGATTTGTGGCCCTATAGATGCAGGCAGCTTCTCAAATAAAGGGGGGAAAACTTCTTCGTAACTCATACTTTAAAAATCAGCCCTGAAGAGTACAAAAAATTACGAGTCAATACGTTTCACAAAATTGCCATGAGGCAACAAAAATAGCTGAAAATACCAGAGGGACTTGTAACGTACACTCGAACCAAGAAAGAGTTGTGGGCGTCATTCAAAAGGCAACCGAGCAAATAGAAAGCCTACAGCTTTAATTATTTTGTAGATGCCCACGGACAAACATAGGACCGTTCTCTAGAAATGTGTCTCAGAATGGTTGCATCGTATATCTTCTATAAGGGATCAGTGCTCTTTACTCCAATAGGTAATGGAAATGAGTCTGCGTGCAGCATGGCATTGTAACAACAAAAAAAAACATTGCTCAACCGTTGTTTTAGAGCCCTAAAAACATCCCAGTAAAGTAATTTATAAATGTGTGCAATTCTTTTTAAGGGTGCGCCGAAAGTCACGCCACACCCTTCCTCGTTTATCCGCGCTTATATGCCGCTGAGAGCTTACAAAGGTGGCTTCATTGAAAGACTTTGGCAGATTTGAGACTCAAGAGAGAGAACCATAATGAGGAGGGTATCAGGCGACCTCTAAGATTAAAAAGTACCAACGTATCCTGTAGCTGGTGAGAGGGTTCACTACGAGCTTCACTACTGTTTAAAGCAACCCAACGGACTATACCTTGCGGCGCAGTACCAGTTTCCTGGGAACCTGCGAGGTTCATGTTTTTGGGACTGGATTAATCCGCATGACGGCATGATGATGAGTGTTTTTCAGGTGGCGCACGCATCACATGCATCATACCTTTAATAAGGGACGGCGAGCAAGGGCTAGGTTCTGCCGATCAATTGCAAAACGCTAGGTGCCCCTTGGACCAGATGAATCCCAACCGCGGCAAAACCCGCAATATCTTTCCAACACTGCCCAAATTTGCATATATTTGATTAGTAGCATTAGCTGAAACGCGATGCCTGCGCGGCTGCCAAGTTAGCTGATGGGGATACTAGAGAGATTCATTCTTTTTGGTAAAAATATAGTAAATCAAAAATTAGCAATGCTCTGAAAAAAATGTGGTATGATCATTGCACGTATAATAATAACCTAGAAATTGAAATTATGCTGGTTTTCCTACATTTACCTCGTTTCACTGACATAAAAGTACAGAGAGTAAGTTGTACAGGATTACTGCGGTCAACGCGCTATTCTTTACAAAGTTCGACCAATATTTTAGTAGCAACGACTTAAATGCGGAACTAGCAGTCGCTCTCGACATTTAGCTATTTTGTTTAAGTCGCATGTGTTGCAGCCTGCCTTTGAGTCATATTAATGCATAGTTGTGTGTCTTCCCTAGGAAACACGCGGCTTTTATAAAGATAAGCTGTATAGCCTAGTCACCTACAAAAGATCTATAAGAATAAGTCCTTTCTGGTAGCAATTAACGAGACAACAGTCCAGATTTTGTTTAGGAGTATTTGCTCCTTCTTTATGGCATCAAACGGCATGAGTGAACGAGCGAACGCAATGAAAGCATTTTCGCCAGGTTAACCTCATCTTTTCAGTGTAAAGCTCGTTGTCGAGGGGAAATACTCTAGATGATTTTGGTAATACTCTCGGCTTTCGATATATTGAAAAACCTCCTCAGGCAGAAATTATTAGAGCGAATCAAAAGCTACAACCAAATTTATAGGTTCACAAATGTACAGCCTGAATATGACTAACTTACTTTTTAGTCCCCGGGCAAGGACCTATTCAATGAAATGCGAGCGTTTTCGTATGCCTACCCTTTTTGCAGCAACTATTCTCCGCGAAGGCAGAAACTTGCGTGCAGTTAGTTCAATATACTGACTGGCAAATATGCATATAGCGGTTGATGACCAAAATAGAAAAGGTACAACATAAACAAAAAAGTTTCGGAACATGAAAAAATAAAATTGGTGCACGCTGCTCACGGCTAAACGATGTAGGACGGTAAACTAGCATTTGAAAAAGAACTTTCCTTGAGGGATTTCGCTGCTGTATATGAACTGCAAAATTCTCTTTCAAATATGAAGTGAAAGACTGCCAGGAAAACGGAGAGGAATGGTAGCTTTTGCCTTAATGGAGAGAGTTCGTGCCTTCCTAGTGAGAGTAACAAGAAAAGTTCACTAGCTAGCTAGGCATTACAGCTATATATGATGATTTGACGTAGTAGACCACACACAGCGTGTCTTGCAATGTATGATGGTGCAGCAGAAAACATAGAAACTACATTACAATATGATTCGGTGCAGCAGAGAACACACAAACTATATTATAAAGCACACACGGAAAAATGCGTGTCGTTTCTCGTATGCCTGACTATTTTTTTTTATAATATAGGATCCCAGCGCTGTATCCTCGGTCGATCGAGAATATGATGCGAATTACATAGCCTCTCGCTTTTAAGACGAATAACATGCAGATCCGCCCCGGCTCTATGCATGCGAAGGCCATACGCATTCAAGGAAAAACAGTTTTGCATACAAGATTCTCATCAAGCATCGTTTTAATAGGTATTAATAGCGAATTACCAAACCAAGGTTTTCCACGTGTCTACCGCAGTGAAATTAATGCGCATACATGAAGAATAAGGCCAGATGATTTTAGGCTCTTCTTTGCCCGTAGTCTGGTATCCTTTTTTTTTATGTTTTTCTGCGAGTGAAGCTATATATGTCGCCATCTTGAAAAATATCAAACACTGGAATAATTAAACTTCGGTGGTCACAGCTACGAAATAAGTTACAGCTGCTGTGATGAAATGTGCAGCTCCAAAAAAGTAAATGAGAGGTCTCTAGGCGTAAGAGACACAACACACTTATTACGGCCCAGGGAATTTCTTGCTATCGCTGGAACTTGGAAGATATACGAAAATCTAGGGTCAAAATCGAGCCTCAAGCATATAAGGGGAGCTTAGTTAAGCTTTAGAGCTTATAAATCTCTCTTTTTTGCGTGTTTATTATAGCATCACAACTGCCAGTTTGACCTATTTACCTAGACATCCCCATTTTCTTAAATAACAAGGGAAAATCAAGGATTTTGGAAAATATTCTAACGTGTGGTTCCTGCTCCCGCGTTTTTTTACATTTGAGAAATTCATTTATTCTAAATGTATTAGTTTCAAGTGGATTTTTCTATTTTTCAAGTTTCTCCGATCCTGTTGCCCTTTGCATGGCAAACGTACTTCACATCGAGAACTTACACACTATAAATATATCTGGCCCAGTCAGATGCCCTAAATTGTTAGGAGTCAGTCATAATAAGCAATCAGTACATGAAATATAATGTATGCATGACCCTGTAAAAACCTCTGAAAGCTAGTTTCACCCTGAAGAGAGCTACAAGTATGGTAGTAGGATTTCACGTAAAGCTGCTAATAAGGCGATTAATACAGGCTAATCAGCGAAATAACTTAATATCGCATAGTATTAATTCTGGAAGAAGCTCACCCAGCAAAAAAGCTTCGAATTCATAATAAAATTTATTAAGACTTCGCAAAGTGTTTGCATTGCTAGAAAAAGCTCAGCAAATAGTATTTAACTAGAAATTAAGATATTCAAGCAAATATACTACTACAGCATTGAGAAAAGGCACAAAAGATAAATAGTGGTATTTCACAATATATAATATATAATCGACAATAAAACTATTAGACTAGGTCCAAAATTATACCTTAAAAGTGAGGTAGTTTAACAAGTAATGCTATGACTTTTCAAAGCGCTTTTCAGAGCTATAATTTGCCTGGAATTTATAAGCATGATATGTCGAAGTTGTATTCAGGATGTATAAATTTCCTGGACTTAATTTACGTTCAAAAAAGTACTTTTCTATGCATAAAGAGCTAAGAAAACAGTCAGTGAGCGAATAGTAGTGGATATTGGTTATTCTTTCATAGTAACAACAAAACAAGCAAAGCCTGAATTTCAAATTAAAAAAAAACAAATGAAATAAAAATTGAGAAATATCTAGAATTCTTTAAATTTGTTGGATTTCATTGTGTTTAGGCTGCTTTGGATTGAAGAAGAAGCAGAGAATTTTCGGGGTAAATTCAGTATTTTTCTCTATTTTTAGCCGCAGGTGAGTTGAATTTTTGGTGCTTTTGTGTGACACAAACCGAGGCGATGAAATAGCATAGCAGTCATATTTTAGAATCACATGGTCAGGCTGACTTAAAGATAGAAAAATGAGCTGCTTAATGCAGTAGGAGTGATGTCCAGGCTACCTTAAAGATAGAAATATGAGAAGCTTAATGCAGTAAGCGTAAAATGCTGTTACTTCGCTATTTAAGAGTTATCTAGAGTGAAGATCAACACAGCCTCTTCCTATATTGAAAGAATAAGTCAACTGCGAAAGAAATCATTTCAGGTATACAAAAAGAGCTGAAATGAATACGAAATATTTCAGAGCTTCCAAGCAAAATAAAATCAGTAAAAAGCCTTAAAACAGAAAAAAAGACAAATGAAAAGCTAGCAATACTATTACTCAATATATAACAGAAATGATACTCAGTTATCGCTAAAGAGAATAATTTTTACAGGAAAAACAGCCTTTAGGGTTGAATAATAAGTAATGATTGACTTCTACGAGGGTAAAACTGCTACTTATAGTAGCATGGCGTAAAAAAAGCAACCGGGTACGAAAGCAAATGAAAATTGGGATATATAAACACATTTTCCTACAATCCGCTCTTGGTTGGGTATTTTTTTAAACAGCGAAGATAAGAGCTCTCCTCAGATTTCTGCTTCAGGGCTTTACAACGCTGCTCCAAATCGTCAAGGAAATCCGAGAAAACATCAAACCTAACGGAAAAAGAGCGGGTGTAGCTATCAAACAAAGCACACATATCCTAGCGACAGGTTTAATAAGTTTAGACTAGTTGAAAAGAACACAGGAAATGAACCAAAAAAGCCAAAGTACTGCAGATTAAAGCCTACCAGAGCAATCATCAAGGGCATAGAATATGCTGTGTTAGCTCATAGACGGAGAGTATTAACCCGAATGAAGCAGTTCTAGAAAACTAGATAGCATAAATTTAATGCAAAGTCGTAGAGAAACACACGTTGCTCCAACCAAGAATTAAAGCATCTACCAAATAAGCAAGCTTTACGGTATGAGGGGTAGGAATGCAGAGGCTTGGTTAAGGCAAAAAAAAATTGAAGTCCAGAGAGTTGACGGAGTTAAAAAGGCCTATTAAAGAAAAAGGAACTTTAAGTTAATTTTGACAGTTTTAAAAGATATAAGAAGCAGGAAATTCTATACAGTTTGATACATAAAATTCAACTTCTAATCGATTTAGTTCACGAATATAACAGTGCAATCTATGCTCATGGTATAGAAAAAAATTTCACACGAAATCATTCGATAAGCTATCCAAAAACTTCTTCTATACGAAGAAAGGCTATCATTTATCCTAACACACACACAAACATGCATATATATAGAAATGATCTCGATACGCATCTAAAATCAGCAAAAAAGCAGGAATCAGCAGTAATATCAAAACATTCCCGTCTTGTGTGCTAAAAGATTACTAAAAAGGCTCTTCACGATGTACCATAGGACGTTCAAATTTCAAAATCAAAAGGATTTGAGGAATAAAACCAAAAAGACTTTAAGCTGCTAATATGAAAGAGTCTGCTCCAGTATAAACAACTCATTAAGGAAGTTTCTGCAAAGTATAAATAATAGAACTAGGTAACGAGAGGAAAGAACGCCTGCCTGATAAAACAAGTCATTGTTGCCTCTATGAAAAAGATTAAAACCCCAGGATTGGCAATTTATAAAAGATATAGCAGCATATGGAAGATAGAGCAGAATACGGAAGATACACACGGAAGATATAGTAGAATACGAAATGCATAGCACTATGAAATACATATATAACAGTAGGATATTTAAGCAAAAATTTCATTGTGGCAGACCTCTTAATGGTTATTTTCTTTACAACTGCTTGTTTAATCGCCTCAGGAAGAACACTAACATGGAAAGCATACACTGGACACGAAGTAAATTGCTGTTCAATTTCTGCATGAGTGACATCTGAAGGTATAATAGGACCTATACCTCCATGGACGACGCTTATCCTTACGTTGTAGGCAGTCTGAATCAACGGAATCTCAAAAAATATCATTCTAGAAATGTGTATAAGCGAAGCATTTAGAGGAGGAATTTTTTTCCATAAATTAAAGAAAAATCTCCTTAAATGACGGCGATAAATTTCAGGAAAACAAGTAATTTAGAAGGAATTTATAGACAGCATCATCAAACTTAAAATTAAGGGGAAAGAATCCCACAATTCAGCGAAAAAACATCATCTGTAAACATTATATGCAAAGAAAATAGGATAAAAAATGGGTTCACACATGAAAGAGCTAAACTTAAGCTAAAGGTAAGAGCCTGCAGAAAGGGTTATGACCGAACTAATTGCATAATGATAGCCATTGGTGATACAGTAAAGAAATTAAAAAATACTTGATAGAATTCTGAAGCAACGTGTAAAAACATGCTGCAATTAACAGGGAAGAAATAAATTGAATAATTGCCAAAATAAGCAAATCTTAGGCTAGAATCTTCAACTGTGCGAAAATAAAGAGTAGAAAACTTCAGCTTTCCAATGAATCTAGTAAAGGTAGCTTTATTAAACTAAAGAGTAGAAATATCAAATGTGTAATGCCAAGTATTACGCTGGTATTTGAGTTAAGCTAGAAGGCAACACCCAAAGATTATTTTAGCAGAGATGGCCAAGTTCAAGGTATACTAAATGTAAGGAAGTCGGTGAAAATAGCATTAATTTCAAGGCTTTTTCGATAAAAAAAGAATGTGCTACACACCACCAAGTGTGTTAACATAAAACTTGAGACTAATAATACTTCACAGCGAAAAGGCGAATATTCTCATCAAAAGAGAGGTGAAACGTATATACCAACAAAAAACCAGGAAACTATAGTGTCAGAGTGCCTTTTAACACCCCTGGCTTGAAAAAAAAAAAAGATACCTCTAGTTCTTCAAGTGCTTGCATCAGTGTATCAAATAGCCCAGCATGACTTGCCCTTAAAACTAAAGGAATATCGGTCCTACTACTATGCTCACGAGCCGAATCTTCAGCAGTCTCTTGCTGAGGAAAAAGAGAAGCAGAATGTGCATTTGGAGGAAAAAGCGAAGAAAATTTTATCTCTTCATTAACGCTATAAATGCCTGCCTCCTTTGCGACTAATACACACATGCATAAAATATATCAGCAAAAAAGGCGACACGAGTTTGTGTGGGTGTGTGAGATGTGGGTGTGTGCGAGGAGGTGTGAGTGTGTTCATGTGTCGGTGTGTGTGAGGAGGTGCGAGTGTGTGTACCAAAATTTGGGTGTGCGCGCTATCAATTTTCGCTCTGGTGCACAACAAGTGAAAGCAACAAAAAAAAATACAGAAAAACCTCGAAAAACAAAGCAACACGAATAACCTTGTAACTACTGTTATATGCAGAATAAGCATTATTGAGCTTTAAATTATTGGTAAGATGTTTCTTATTGAAGATTTAAATAATGAAGGATATTCATGCTCATTTAAATTTACTACTATTAGGTAACTCAATGCCTCATAAGCAAATCAAAAAATCAGAAGAAAGAGAAATCAGTTGATTCGAAGATTCTTTATCTTCATCTCTTCAAAAAAAAAATCGCCATTTCCCATCTTTTTCAGCTTCATAAGCAAAGCATTCAAAAAAAAATCGATGCTTCTAAAGAAGATTCGGTTCAACTTGATAATAATATCATGCTTCTAAGGTAAGCTTCAGATCAGAGAATGTACACTCACCACAAACAAATTATTATGCGAAATTTGCTGCTTTCTTTGCTCTCTCACTGCAGATTCAGCAGAAAACAGCAGTTCCCTGTTAGCTTCAGATAACTCAGAATCTTCACAGAAAACGCCTTTTCGTATTTTTTCTTTTTTAAAACCTTCCAAAACTTCACTTTTAGCCTTTTTCATCAATTTCATTTCCTATTTTACACAATGATGGCATCACCCATATTCTTATTTTTTCGTGAAAAAACTGAAAATACATATAAAATCTTATTAAATAGCATTAAATGCTTCAAATTTATTCGAGAATTTCGGGATATCTAAGCATCTTCTTTATGAATTTTTTGCTGTTTATTGGGATCTTCTCAGTGAGTTTAGCAAGTAAAAAAGCAAGAAAAAAAGCAAGAAAAAAAGCAATTTTCTTCAAAAGTTAGTACACAGCAGCTCTTAAGTGATTTGATTCAAAACACACACGGAAGCTTATTAATCAAAAATCACACCAAGATTAGGGAAAAAAGCATTTTTGTGATTGGCAATGGCGAGATGCATCAGACCATCGATCGAATATGAAGAAATAGAGTATAAAAAATATTTAATGAAAGGGAAAACCTAGCGAAAAATCATTGAATAACACATCTACAAGTTCTATCTTGTGGTGTGTGTGTGTTTCTCTTTCCATCGCCATCTATACTCCCTATTTCTCTCTCGTTTTCTGTCTTTATCTGTGTGAGCGCGTGTATGTGTGTGTGTTTCTCTTTCCATCGCCATCTATACTCCCTATTTCTCTCTCGTTTTCTGTCTTTATCTGTGTGAGTGCGTGTATGTGTGTGTGTTTCTCTTTCC